>JAJJWW010016411.1:0-109939 GCA_023531295.1 Papaver armeniacum | reverse complement strand
GATAAAAATATTAAAATATTATCTTAATGTATTATTGAGTTTTGTCATAATTTTATTTTATTTATTTTGTAATTCTTGTATAGTTACAATGTACTGCTAGCATATAATTTAGGAAAACATTCGATTAATTATTTTGTAATTCTTGTGAACAACAGGCGCACCCATCAACACCACCACGTGGTTAGGTATGTGCGGCTTAATAAGCTGTGCACACGATCTTGGCTAACCTCCGAGACCACCACCACAAATCATGTACACTTGGGACGGCGCTCAGTTAGCCAGTGTTCCAGTGCAAAAACCAAACTCAAGTATGTTATGTATTTGATGTGGGACTAAAATCCAAAGTGAAAAATATTGTAACATTTACAAATTCACTTTCCTCGTTAAGGCTCTGAGTTTGAGGTCACCAGCTTAACTCCTTGTGCGATGGAAATATAAAAACCATCTATATTTTACAATTTGACATATTAGAAAAATAATAGTTTTAATATTAAAAAATGCAAAAAAAAAAAACGAGATTATGTAAAAAGTTGTGCAATCGTTTTCTCAGAGGGCCCTCTTAAACTCAGATTCGGTTGTGGTTGAGACAATAGGTTTGTTTAGATTATTTTGACCTTTTTCCATCCCACGAGTGATGATATAACCTAATTTTATTTGTTGATTGGGTGCAGATGTCAGACAACTAAATTTTTTGACTAAATGCGTTTGAACATATAAAAAAAATTTCATGTGCATTTCACCTCTTTTTATTCAAAAGTAATCTAATTTGATAGCTGAGTTCAAGTGTTCTGTTGGAAAAACAAGTTACTTCTGACATCGTGGCTTAGACCCATTTGATAGGCATTTCACTGATCTAATCTCATTATACTCAAGTATGTTATGTATTTGATGAAGGACTAAAATCCAAAGTGAAAAATATTGTAACATTTACAAATTCACTTTCCTCGTTAAGGCTCTAAGTTTGAGGTCACCAGCTCAACTCCTTGTGCGATGGCAATATAAAAACCATCTATATTTACAATTTGACATATTAGAAAAATAATAGTTTTAATATTAAAAAATGCAAAAAAAAAAATGAGATTATGTAAAAAGTTGTGCAATCGTTTTCTCATAGGGCCCTCTTAAACTCGGATTCGGTTGTGGTTGAGACAATAGGTTTGTTTAGATTATTTTGACCTTTGTCCATCCCACGAGTGATGATATAACCTAATTTTATTTGTTGATTGGGTGTAGATGTCAAACTACTAAATTTTTTGACTAAATGTGTTTTAACATATAAAAAAATTTGCATGTGCATTTCACCTCTTTTTATTCAAAAGAAATCTAATTTGATAGTCGAGTTCAAGTGTTCTGTTGGAAAAACAAGTTCCTTCTGACATCGTGGCTTAGACCCATTTGATAGGCATTTCACTGATCTATTCTCATTATGCAGTTGAACTTTAATATTGACGTCGCTAGGAAGTAGAGGGGAGAGTCAGTGTTGGCTCAAACCATTTTAGTTCACTAACATCTCATATCCAAAATACAGTAAAGATTATTCCAATGAAAACACTTGCAAATAACTAGCAACAATTTTATATGAACAATAAATTAGATTCAATATAAATGACAAAGACAAACATAATTTAAAAATTGGATTCAATTTTATATTATTTAATAAAAAGTCCAATAGTTACTAGATTTTTACCGATTTGGTTGCATTAGTTTAGGACTTGTACTCAATTTGGATACGATTACGGAGGTAATAGAATGGATCACACCTGTTGACATCTCGATTTTTAAACTTTTAAGTTTTAGTCATTATTAGAATTTGTTACGTATACATTTTGTTTAGGTCAATTATTTGTGAGACTTAATTATTATATGTATAGTCTTTAATTTAAGGCATAACTAGACTCTCTTTAACATGTGTCTTGTGCCTACACCCAACATAACTTATAAATATGAATGATGTAAATGATAATTGTATTTTACTTCGTATTGGCGATTATCATTAATATACTGACTTATCTCAAATTTCATGTTTGAAATAACTACAACTCGATATACAAGTTTTCAATTTTTTAATTTTATAAATATTTCTTTTACATATCCAAATCAGTTTTACTTACATGATATTATTAATCGTTTAGTCTATAATTTTCTATTGAAATGTATCATCGGTTGAAAGAGTATACTTGTCAACTATACGTCTTAATTCAATTAAAATAATGTATATGTGATGTTATCTTGATCAAGAAAACATCTCAATTCAATTAAAATAATGTATATGTGATGTTATCTTGACCAAGAAATAAATCAAAAGAATATATATTTCGATCTGTTGATGGTGGATTTTCGACAAAGGCTAAAATCGTTAACCCATAATTATAAGTATTCCTAATCCAGCAATCAGACGAATATTGAGGCTCATGTCTCTTATCGAAAGCATGAAAGCTCATGCCACAAGAATCTCTGATTGAGAATACTGTCTCTCAGAGTATATATGGATATGTAGTCTCTCAGCTGAGCCAACGACATATCTCATAAATACTGAGCAATTTCAGTAATCACTTCTATATAGAATCGAAAGATTAGATGGCTCCTAGATAGATTGCCCTTTATTATAGAGCAATAACGTCTTCGAGGATGTAACAATGTTTTCCCTGGCTATATGAAAGAAATATGACGCTTCAACAAGCTCATATCACTCAATTTATGAATAATTAATGCTCCTAGACAATCGTGCTAGTATAGAGCCATTAATTAATTATTCCCAAAATCAATAGATTCATTAACTGAATCCATGGAAATATTCAATATTTTTCATAATATTTCTTTACTTCAATTCATGGTTCTTCCCAGCAGAATTCCATGGGTTAGTAATAAATATTCAACGTACGGGCATCTGAGCTACCTTTGAGTAAGCCTCGATCAAAACGGTGCAAGTGTATTTAGCAATAATGCACTAATGAGCACCTGAACGCACGAATGAGTATTTCAGAATACGACGAGACGATGAACCTATGCAAAATAGGAAGAAAATAATAAATAATAAAATATTAATCAAGGCGCTAGGGGACTGGGCTCATCGGCTGGTCACCATGCCGTGACCGATCCCCCACGCCCAAATTCTATATTTTATCATATTTTTATTATTTTCCTTGATCTCATGAAAATCCTTTCATTTGAACAAATATCCTTTGTTTTAAGGAAACTCCTCAGTTTAATGGTGTTTCCTTCAAATCATGAAATAATATAAAATTGGGAAAGGTGTCACTGGACTGCTAGCTGGCCGGCTATGCCCTAGTCATGGACGGTCCCACACCTCATGAATCCTCAATATTTTATTATTATTTCCCTAATTTCATGAAAACTCCTTAATCTCATGATATTTCTTTGATCCCATGAAAAATAATATAAAATTAGGGAAACCCGTGGGACCGGGCCATAGCCGGCCGGTCATGCCCTAGCTGACCCCATACGTCTTATTTTATTATTATTATTATATTTTTCATGTTTCCTTAATCCCATGAAATTCCTTGATTTCATGATGTTTCCTTCAAATTATGAAAATTCCTTCAAATCATGAAATAATACATAAAATTAGGGAAAACTCACGGGACCGGGCCCTAGCCGGCCAACCATGCCCAAGCTGGTTCTACACGTCCCTTATTTTATTATTATTATTTTTTATGTTTTCCTCATCTCATGGAAACTCCTTGATTTCAACAAAACTCATTGGTTTTAACAAACTCCTTGGTTTTATGATATTTCCCTAAAATCATGAAAACATAATAAAATTAGGAAAAATACCATGGGACCGGCCCCTTGGCCATAGCCGGTCCCACACTTTATGATTCCTTCATTATTTTATTATTTTTCCTTCATCTCATGAAGTTTTCACGGTCTCAGCAAAATCCCAGATTTCTTCATAATTTCTCAAAATGTTGCTCAAACGCACACCAGAAAATATCAAAATTCTCATAATTGAGATACGAACACTTTGGTGACGCGAACATGTTACCTTGACCGACCAGGGTTGGCTCTTTGGCTTGCAAGAGGCCGGTCCCATGTATTTTGACAATTTTGACCTAATTTGCGCAATTGCACGTATTAGGTCCAAAACTCTTCCAAACAACTTGGAACTTCATAAGACAATCAATATTCGATACCGTGACTACCCAGGGCCGGTTTCATGACCCCTTGGTCGGTCCCTCACATCTTCATAATTAATTAGGTTTTATTACCTAAGGTTCAGACGAGCATTATTTTAATAAATGATTAAACTAGCATTTAATCATCCTTTCATCAAATCAACTGGGTCTTCAGGAGACCTTGATATTTGCTCACGAGAGATCCGGGCGCTACATGGTTGATCCATAATCCCATGTAGCCGGTCCCTCCTTCGCTCCGTGGTTAATTTTCAATAAACCATCGCTAATCATCAATTGATCAAATTAGGGTTTTGAGTCCAAGGTTCATAATTCCAGATTCAAACGCTAATAATTTTTACGTTGATCCCATGATCAACATTTTATTTATCATACTCGGTTCAATTGCCAGTATCTTATTTGGTCATGCTACCAATAATTCATCGAATGAGCAACATTTAAAATGTTGGCTGACCTCTACAACTCCGAATTGAGTGATTCTTTTCTCATGTGACAACTCAGTCTCTTATCTTCAAAAATTGGGGTCAAGCATCAGATTCCGACGTCGTATGAGGTTCCTACAGCTTCCTGAGCATACAACATGCAAGCAGCAATTCTTAGACGGGATTCATAACTTCCATAATCGATCTGTGTCCACCAGGTCTTTTCGCTAAGTCCTTCATCAAGGTACCTCCAACTTCGACCACCTGGGTCTTTACATCAATTTTTCTACCCGGATCCTTTATCTAGGTCCTGCCAGAAGAAAGGAAAATGAAAGAGAGAGATTCAACAAAATACGGGACCCATTTGTCCACCGATCATGACGATCAATTTCACAGTCCAACACTCGTGGTTCCGGGCTCTCCAGTGCTAGTCAATCATTGCAAAAAGAATGCTACCACCGGGACATGCCACCATGGTAATTAAACATCCTCTCTTGAGAGCAACCTCAGTTATGGTCCCGTGACCATGGTTTCAGAAGTGATGTTTCTACGACTGACAGAAACAAGATGGCACTGCAAGCACCATGCTCATGTATCAATCAAAGGGTCCTGATCTCGAATGAATCAATGACATTAAATCCTTCAACAACCGTTCAAGACACAAGCGAATGGTCTAAAAGCACAACATGAGTGTTTTTACAAAGCAAGCTCTAAATGCGAGATGATTTTACACTATCCCGTACAAACCGTGAGAAATGGGAGCAATTGGTGAAGAATCTAGGGATGGGTCATATACCATTCTCTTCGTATGAATGTCCTCCACAACATATCCGAAACTCAAATCAATTGAAGAAACTAGCAAGGAGATGTGGCCGAAGCATTGGACAACATACAATCTGAAAAAGTTCTGAAAGTCTCCTGGAAGTTTACTGTTTCGCCTTTTTCAGGCCCTAAACATGCTCAAAACTCAAAAATCTTCCTTCCTAAAGATTGGAAATTTTCTGGGCTTGAAGATACATATGCAGATCGCGAAAATCCGACTTCGAACGAAGATTCTACGGTGTTTTTGCTAAAATGCTCAGGCTCGGCAATGCCGGAATCTCCATTGGCAATGCAGCTATCTCCATTCGGTTCGGGATTTCGGGAATTCTCCATATTCCCATATCCCAAAGAAGAGCACGCTTCATCAACATGATGCTTATCTACAATGATTTCTTCCTTGATTCATCAACAACAATTATTATTATTTCATTCAAGGAGATGCCACGATCACTCCGCACGAAAAGGATACTTACATCGACTTCTTCATCGGTCTGGATTCATGAGTTGTTTTCCTGAACAAGTTGAAGACCGTCAATCGATGGAGCAAAAGTCTGAAAAGAAATAACAAACCTTGGTCTCATGATCCTAATTGCACGGGCAAAGTCATGACACAAGGAGCGCTAACAACTCACCAAAGAAACGGCTGGGGACTACACGTCATTTGCTAACATCATGTAGTCCTTACTTCTGGGTTCTCCGCTCCCGTAGACTTTCTTCCATTTCCGTGGAGTCTACATTGATCCAGGATCTCACTACACGATCATCCTATGGTAAAGCTAATGAAATAACCAGAGTACAACTCAGTATGAAAGATCTCTCACCATCACCCCGAGGTTCCAGAAGTACAATTTCTTAAAGTTTCATCTGTAGAGATGTTATCTCTGGAAACACCATCTTTGGAAGTATCATCATGGGAGTCAGTCATTCTCGCAAAGTGACCACTTCAGCACATCGTTCATACAAAGCGCAGGCTTCGACAGAATAATGAATCATGGAATAAATGTGCTCACAACAGAGTCTACAAAAATGGAAACCATCCAACTCTTACCTATTTACAATTTCACTAGTCAGTAGTGATTACAATCTCGAGAATTCGTTCGCTCCTTCAAACCCTCCGCAAAGACGAACAAAATTCATTATTCAAAATCATGACTTGATTTTCATAAAATCGTGAACAACCCATGTAAATTTTTACTATGTGAACATTCGTTTGGTTTTCAAAAATTGGATGGACGTCCATTCTACAATTGTGAAAACTCACACACATACATTATTTCACCATGTATGATTGTCTACTTTCAATGCTTGTTCAAAATCAAAACATTGATTTTACTAAATATATATATTTAATGTGAAACTCACGTAAATTTGAAAAATGTATCTATATATTTTTTGCTCCCTCGCACGAGCATCTGTCTTTGAAGCGAGAGTATATTTTCAAAGATTTCCAAAAACTCGAAGATAAAAAATTTCATGAAATCTCATAAACAAAATTTTATCACTAACAGACGCACGTCTGTTCAAAAAAAAAAAAAATCTCTCGTACGAGCATCCACCTTGGAAACGAGAGTTTATTCCACTTTGTGAAATCTCACGTATTTAAAAAAAATAAAATTTTGTTTTCGTGAAAGCTCATAGACAAAATTTTATCATTAGACTCAGGTCTATTTTGTTTGTTCCTTAAACTAACGAAAGAACGAGCGTCTATTCCTAAAACAAGGATTTCTTTTCGGGCGCGGCCCTTGAATCCTAAACCGACCAAGGTTCCACCATCGAATCAGCGGTTCTACACCAATTTATGCTCACTGGATGATGCTCTATTATGCCATTGGGTTTTCCGCTCAAACCATGGTTTGCTCATCCAGTCGAAATCTGGTAATGTCTTATCTTATGACTAAGTTCAATTACTTATTTCTGTTTGTACATGGAAAATCACCATTCAATGCTGACTGAGGAACATGACTGTTCCTCACTAAGCAGGGGACTTAGTGTAGATGGTGGAATTTCGACAAAGGCTAAAATCGTAAACCCATAATTATAAGTATTCATGATCCAGCAATCAGACGAATATTGAGGCTCATGTCTCTTATCGAAAGCATGAAAGCTCATGCCACAAGAATCTCACGGGTGAGAATCTCGTCTCTCGAGTATATATGGATATGTAGTCTCTCACTGAGGCAACGGCATATCTCATCAATCTTGAGCAATTTCGATAATTACTTCTATATAGAATCGAAAGATTAGACGGCTCTGACAGTTGCTCGCTAGTATAGAGCAATAACGTCTTCAAGATGTAACAATGTTTTCCCTGGCTATATGAAAGAAATATGACGCTTCAACAAGCTCATATCACTCAATTTCTGAATAATTAATGCTCCTAGACGATCGTGCTAGTATAGAGCCATTAATTAATTATTCTCAAAATCAATAGATTCATTAACTGAATCCCTAGAAAATATTCAATATTTTCATAATATTTCGTTACTTCAATTCATGGTTCTTCCCAGCAGAATTCCATGGGTTAGTAATAAATATTCAACGTACGGGCATCTGAGCTACCTTTGAGTAAGCCCCGATCAAAACGGTGCAAGTGTATTTAACAATAATGCACTAATGAGCACCTAAACACACGAATGAGTATTTCAGAATACGACGAGACAATGAACCTATGCAAAATAGGAAGAAAATAATAAATAATAAAATATTAATCAAGGAGCTAGGGGACTGGGCTCACCGGCTGGCCAGTCATGCTGTGACCAGTCCCACGCCCAACTTCTATATTTTATCATATTTTTATTATTTTCCTTGATCTCATGAAAATCCTTTCATTTGAACAAATATCCTTTGTTTTAAGGAAACTCCTCGTTTTCATGGTGTTTCCTTCAAATCATGAAATAATATAAAATTGGGAAAGGTGTCATTTGGATCACTAAGTGGGCCTGGCTATGCCACCCTGGTCATGGCCGGTCCCAAACCTCATGAATCCTCAATATTTTATAATTATTTCCCTAATTTCATGATATTTCCTTGATCCCATGAAAAATAATATAAAATTAGGGAAACCCGTGGGACCGGGCCATAGCCGTCCGGTCATGCCCTAGCTGGCCCCACACGTCTTATTTTATTATTATTATATTTTTCATGTTTCCTTAATCCCATGAAATTCCTTGATTTCATGAGGTTTCCTTTAAATTATGAAAATTCCTTCAAATCATGAAATAATACATAAAATTAGGGAAAACTCACGGGACCGGGCCCTAGCCGGCCAACCATGCCCAAGCCGGTCCCACACGTCCCTTATTTTTTTTTTATTATTTTTTATGTTTTCCTCATCTCATGGAAACTCCTTGATTTCAACAAATCTCCTTGGTTTTAACAAACTCCTTGGTTTTATGATATTTCCCTAATATCATGAAAACATAATAAAATTAGGAAAAATACCATGGGACCGGCCCCTTGGCGGGCCATGCCTTGGCCATAGCCGGTCCCACACTTTATGATTCCTTCATTATTTTATTATTCTTCCTTCATCTCATGAAGTTTTCACGGTCTCAAAGAAAAATCCCCGATTTCTTCATATTTTCTCAAAATGTTGCTCAAACGCACACGGAAAATATCAAAATTCTCATAACGAGATACGAACACTTTGGTGACGTGAACATGTTACCTTGACCGACCAGGGTTGGCTCTTTGGCTTGCAAGAGTCCGGTCCCATGTATTTTGACAATTTTGACCTAATTTGCGCAATTGCACGTATTAGGTCCAAAACTCTTCCAACAACTTGGAACTTCATAAGACGATCAATATTCGATCCCGTGACTACCCAGGGACGGTTTCATTACCCCTTGGTCGGTCCCTCACATCTTCATAATTAATTAGGTTTTATTACCTAAGGTTCAGACGAGCATTATTTTAATAAATGATTAAACTAGCATTTAATCATCCTTTCATTAAATCAACTGGTCTTCAGGAGACCTTGATATTTGCTCACGAGAGCATCTGGGCGCTACATGGTTGATCCATAATCCCATGTAGCCGGTCCCTCCTTCGTTCCGTGGTTAATTTTCAATAAACCATCAGTTAATCATCAATTGATCAAATTAGGGTTTTGAGTCCAAGGTTCATAATTCCAGATTCAAACGCTAATAATTTTTACGTTGATCCCATGATCAACATTTTATTTATCATACTCGGTTCAATTGCCAGTATCTTATTTGGTCATGCTACCAATAATTCATCGAATGAGCAACATTTGCTCAAACCAAGGAATACTGGTTCAACTATCAGTATTCAACAATTCATCGAATGAGCAATATTTGCTCATGTTAGCTTATTCACGCATCATACCTCTGTCTCAGCATACACGTTCAATTCACGAACCTCGGAATATTTTCAAAACACGTTCGACTCGACAAAACAAGGACTCATCGTCCCATGAAGTCATGAAGTCGAGCAACCGACTAACTAAATACACGTCGCCTTTGCGAGACTCCACAATCACATGAGACATCAATCGTGTTACATGGGTGGATATTAACTAGGGTTTTGGTCTCAAGCGGTCTACGACACGTGTGTTCATACACACGATGAGAATGTGAGAAAGTCGTGCAATCGGTTTTAAGGAGTTAACAAAGTAGTGGATGGAAAATCAACCAAGTCTCCGCACGTTGAGCAACCTGGTTTTAACACGATTTCCACTTACCCATTCTTTGATTCCATCAACTGTCACACTTCATGAGATCATGGTGTTTTCAATTCCAGCAATATAAATGAATCTCCGAATCATGATTGAAACAATGGGAATCTCACGTCAAACAGACAACACGAGATTAACAATACAACTCTCAACAGAGCAATTTCAATCATTCAGAATTTATCTTATTTTCAGAATACACAACACACCTACAATCTTTGATCACCATTGATCTCACACATTTCTCAGCTTCCCTCCTACAGACCGACCCATCCTCTCTTGTGACCGAATTTACTCCGGAACGGCCATTGTCTTGGTTTAGGCCGGAGTACTACAGATTGATCTCTTGAATTCAAAGCACTCCCTTCTTGCAGTGCATCTGTGTGAGGTTAAGCATTTTGCTCGGTTCAAGGAGTCTCCTCCACGCGATCATCTCCTCAATTCCGTAAAAACCAGCGAATTGTTTTATCCCATCTACATGATCACACAATTTTTTTTGGATGATGTGCACGTTTCTTTTTTCTATCAAAATTTGAATGTTAGGGCGAGTTAGTAGAGTAAACAAATAAACAAAATTATTTACTTATGGGATATTAAGGATAAATAAATAAACAAATTTGATGGTTTGCGTATGGAGGTGATATATAGATGGTTGCTCGGCTATGATATGGAAAACATTAATTGTTGAGTTTATAGAGGTGATGACTGAATACCCTCAATAATAAAATATTAGAATATTACGAATACATTATTGAGTTTTTTCATATTTTTTTTTGTAATTCTTATTTAACTACACATATAATACTAGCATACAATTTAGGAAAACATTTGATTGATTATTTTGTTTAGTATATCTTGAGTTAAATTATTTGTTGTTAACCGATATTAAATGAAGAATGTCGTATGCAAATGAAAGTCATTTATACTTTGCAGTTTGACATACTAAAAACATAATAATTACTCCATCTGTCTTTTTTTATCTGTCCTAATTTCTACTTTGGTCCATCATTTTTTATCTCAAAACGCTCATTTTATAGACATATTTTTCCCTTAAACTATCAAATATACCCTTTATTTTTTATAATCATATAAAATCATTTTTAATATAAACTTAATTCAATATCTTAAATATTATCACCATATATATCTATTCAATATATTTGTATTAATCGTCATTCCTTTTTTAAATTAAAACATTTATGAATACATATAAAATTCCTAATAAAGCTTCTAATTATTTCTACATAATTTTAATTTTGGTAATAACATAACATTAAATAGGGCTAGTCAAGGGTGCGTCATGACATTTTATAGGATTTCCTTAATATTTTGACAAAGTCAATTAGGACTGCTAATTAGAGACGGAGGGAGTACGATTTTAAAAAGTACAAAAAAAAAATCCGAGATTATGTAAAAAATTGTGCAATCAATTTCGCACCTTATTTGGCTTTGGCTGAGATAACGCGTTGTTTAGAATATTATGACCTTATAGTCCACCCCACGAGTGGTAATATAACCTAATTTCATTTGTTGACTAGTGCTTAACCCGTGCCGTAACGGTACGGGCGTAATTTTTATCTGATTTGCATTTTCTGCGTTTATTATTTTTCGTGTTAATTTTTACCCACCTTATGCATTTAATACTTATTATTTTTCGTGTTACCCTCCTTATCAAAGTGAAGAAAAAATCGATTGATATTTCCGGTCTTCCGTCTACAAATCCTTTCTCATGTACCAGTATGTTTGACACTTTCACATCTTCCAAAATATGTTGGACTTGTATTCTCAAGCCACGAATCGATCATAATTAATTTTCACACTCTATTTCCCCCCAAAAAAATGTTATGTGTTTCATAGTTTACAAAGGTATCTTATGGATCATTTGAGATGATACTGCCCTTCTGAGTTTCCCTTATTTTAGTGACCGTGCAAAACCAAAAAAATGAATTATGTTAGTTATTTAAAAAGACTCTTAAAAAAAGTATGTCGTCTGAGTTCATTCGTCTTAGATAGTTGGGTAGTCCTTCAAAATGTCCAGATCCTTGTTGATTTCTTTCCCTTTAAGAATAATATCAAAAGATTAAAAACCCAGTACGAACTCAACAATAATTATCACATTCTATGTTCTTACGAATTCACTAACAATAAGATCTCCGGTACTTCCAAACTCCTATACATTCTACAATCTTGACCTTCCAAATGTGAGGTTATTCGCCGCATAAAATGATGAAATCATGGTTAGCTAGTCGGTCAATGGTTAACCACTTAACCTGATAACAATAGACTCTGTTATCCATCATTGAATAAAAATGACATCATAACATTTAGTAAGGAATAATTTTGTGTGAAATGCCTTATAGAACCTCTTGGAAGCAATAATTATTACAATCAAATTTTGATAGCTCTTAACTTTTGTTGACTGTAATATTGTGACTCATCAATTGGCATTATTTTTGTGTTTATTACCTGAAAATTTAAAATCATGTAAGCGTCCCCAAGAAAACCTCTTAGCAAGGTAGGAAAAGAAAGTTATAGCGGTAAACGTGTCTATGTTATCAATATCTTCTTTGCACTATCTTATAGCAGTAAACATGTGTGCAATAGAAATATTTGTTTTATCATTTATAGTAGTATATTATTTCAAAACCACGGTATCGTTGTCACTGATCCACAAAAGACTAAAATTTTAAAAATCCATAACAACAAAGTTAAGATAAAATATTTAGCAATGTGATCAAAGTTTGAGAATATAACGAATAGAGTGTAGCGTATTTAAGGATAACAATTTTTAATAGGATAGAGACTAAGAATGAGAATGTTAGCTTGTGATTTGTGTCGTGAAATTAAATTAAATTGAAAGAAAAATTATGAGTTATAGGTTATATCAGGGTGGTTGTTTGACCAAGTCATGTAACTTAGAAGGTGAGTATAAAACTGAACTCGTTAAACATCTAAATTATACAGAGTCGAATGAAGAAAGAGATGTATCTAAACACGGGAATATTGGAAGTTTTTTTTCTTGTATAATCTATGTTTTGGATGCAACGACTTAAATTAGCATCATGCGTTTGATACCGAGGAGGAAATGGGTAGGGTAGAACTAACAAATTAGTTATCCGAAGATGATGAGTCCCCTATCCGATTGGTAGGACTAAAGAATAAAGCATTTGAAAGTGCTACTGTTCTCGCTGCTGCATTCCCTACGTTGAACGCTTTTAGGAACGCGGGAACATTGGCAGAGCACGAATAAAATGGATGATTTGCAAAACACACAAGACATTATAATTCATATAAATAACAAAATACGTAGGTGGTTAACTGTAAGATGAGTTGTTCATTAGGTAAAGGATATATGATTTATGATTCTCAATATTCATTTCCACCAACATTAATGAACGTTGTTTGGAGTAATCTGAAAATAAAGATGAAAAACAATAAGGAGAAACTAATAAGAATTACAAATGCAAAAGAATATGAGTAAAAAAGAATAAGAAAAACGATCATACTAAAAAAAAAACATTAAATGGGTTCCAATTTTTAAAAGTTTAACACATACAAAAAAAAAAAAAAAAGAAAAGATACATAACCATGGAAAATACATGTTCAGGAAAGTAAACTTCATGAAAATAACATAATCCAATGAACAATTCAGAAAAAGCTCACCGCCTCCCAATTGTGCTTGTCGAAAGCCCGATGGAACATCCAAAATAAAATCATCCCATGTTCGATTAAATAACCATAATTTTCTTTTTTTAGTCGTTTGTTCTGATTGAGATTCGAAGTCATATAAAAATAAGAAAAGTAAAGAAGACATGACCTGGGAGCAAGTAAAAAAGAGACAATGATTTAAGATTATGCGACTAACTCGATTTGGAGAAACAAAAAAAGTTAATCAAATACCTGCTATTATGGTTGAAGGACATGAGTGCATTTTATTTTTCACCGTCAATCGTTGTTCACCAGTAGTTATCACCACCACAACACCATCCACCACCACTCTTGTTACCGAAATAGCTTTCGCCACCACTGTCTACAACACTGTAACATTTTTACCATTTCCACTGCTCACCAACTCCACCACAACCACCACTTGGCCACTTATATAATTGTTAGCAAATCGAAGTATTAGTTAATAAAAATATATTTATATAATTATTAACAGAGTAATTTATTACTATCATTTTTAATATGACATTTATTATGACATAATAAAATCTTTATTGTAAAAAAATAATGAAACATTAGTGATAGTAAATTTTGACTCTTAGATGCATTTCTAATCCCAATCACAATCATCACTTATGAGAAATACCATTAATAGTTTCTATTGATATAATTTTTAGTAAAATTATTTATTAGTGAGATGATGTATTTATTACATTAATTAAGGGAAATCAAAATTTAATAAATCATTCATCATGAGCAATTAATGAGACACCAATTAAGAAAAAACTAATAATAATATTTAAATTGAACAAACCACAACCGTAGATTTATCTTTGCCAATGACAAATCTGGACGACCACTTACACAGGCAAACTTAGCCAAAAATAATAGAGTGCATCGAAAAACAAACAAATGCAACAGATACAATAATTAAAGCCATGCACGAAAATTCACAACACTACTTGTGCCATTCTCAACCACAAATACTTAACATTTTCTTACTCAAAATCTTCAATCTTAAATTCTAGATCCTTAATCTAAAATTATTTATTAATGGAGATACAAATTTATTAGTTTAATTAAGGGAAAATTTATAATGAATTTTTTTTATAGATCATTTATTATGAGCAATTAGTGAAAAAACACTATTATGTGGAATTAATAAATTATTTATTATCACTAAATTTTTTTTTTATTATTACATACAATTAAATTATTAATAAATACTATTAATACATATTATCATAATAAAGACGACTATATATCGTCGTCAACGTCTACATTGGAGGTGGGCAACCGGGCGACAAGCTGGGTGCCAACACCTTTTTGAATAACAATGCCTAGCCTATGAAAGAGAGAACCGCCAATCTTAGAGTTGACATCATGACTAGCAAGGCAGTTCCTCAATCGTTTCAGAAATGCTATAGTATCTTCATCTAACTCTCCCAAGGTAGTGAAAGCCAGTACTCCAAATCCGTATCCATTGGCAGTGCATTTATCAAGATATTTAATGCACTTGCGTGATATTGCAGCGGCAATAGCATGCCCCCGCGTAAAGTTGCGAGTTCTGGCACGTGTAAAAGGTAACACTCATGTGACATCAAAGCAAACGTCTTTCCCGTTCTCCCAATTGTAGACCATAATGTCTGCTGGCTTTAAATCCTTATTGGAGTTGGAGGAGATACCTAAATTAATCATTTATTATATTAGATTTTCCTTAATGGGTCATTAAATGATAGTTTAATGGGAGAAATTATAGCCATAGATTTATATATTGGGAGAGTAAATCTCAACCACCACTTACATAGGCTAACTTAGCCAAACTGTGCTTTATACTCTTGATTGGGTGTAGATGTCAGACTACAAAATATTTCGCATAAATGCATTTTAACATATTAAAACTTTCGCATGTGCATTAGATTTTTTTTTTTAATTCATTCTAATAGAACTAATAAAATTTGAGAAAATCATGGATGACCTAATCAACATTATCTCAAGGAAAGATCTAATAGAACTCAAAATCAGCACCACTAATCCTAGCTTTCTTGACCGGGAAGTCTGCAACTTTAATTTTCATCTGATTTATAGACTTCAAAACCAATAAGTATCATAACTGGTGAACTGGAAGACCGTTTTCAACGGTAGGTAGACAATGAGACTCATCATCTCCACATGTAAGTTGTAAGGGTGTACTTTGTCAGGCCGGGTAGTATCCCACTTACGAGTGTCAACCTAAAGACCTTTGGCAACTAGCCGATGGTGGCTTGCATCTGACTGCTCTATCATTAGAGTTTGGTCCTCATAATATTGTTGAGAATTACTTCCCATATTCGATGACCCTTACTAAACTTCGAACCTTTGGGAGTCGTGGGTGTTATGGTATGAGACATGCACTTAAGATACCATGTTGAGATATCCTTTTGGTTTTCCCGATTATGTGGTATCAGACACATGCTTAAGGGATCCAAATCAATATTCTCGGTAATATTGTGGACTCTCTCAAGATTAATGGGTATACGGTATGGAATGGATGCTTAGAAGATTTTAATAGTTGTTCACGACAAATTGAATAAACCTTGAGTGATTTCTGAGCATTATGGTTGTTGATCGGGAAAAACGATTTGCTGGTTTTTTAGGGAAGTGAAGAGTCGAGCGTGCGGACAAGACTCCGTGACCGAGCAAACTACTGAACCTCACACAGATGCACTGCAAAGGGAGTGATTAGATTTGAGAGATCAATCTGTAGGACTCCGGCCTAAACCAAGTCAATGTCCGTTCCAGAGTCAATTCGGTCACAAAGAGGGAGATGGGTTAATCTATAGGAGGGAAGCTGAGAATTGTGTGGGATCAATGATGATCAAGGATTGTGGATGTGTTGAAGGTTTCTGCAAAATTGATGAACTGCTGAATGTTGAGTTATGTGAATAAGTTTTAATCGAGTTGTTTACGAATGATGATCATAATTTGTTGTCCTCGATTTTGACTTATTTATATTGCAAGAATGATGAACACACTGATCCCTGTAAGTGTGACGGTTTCTTGAGTGAAAGAGTGGGAAAGTGGAAGATCGTGGTGAAACCATTTCCAGATCGTGCATAGACTTGGTTAACTGTCCATCCACTACTTTGTTAACTCCTTCAACCGTTGCACGACTTATTCACATTCTCATCGTGGATGAATCCACGTGCCATAGGCCGCCATACCAAAACCCTAATTGATATCCCCCATGTGACGTGATTGATGTCTCACGAATCGTGGAGTCTGCAAGACAGACGTGTATTTTATTAGTCGGTTGTTGACTGTTTAGATAGTGAATCTAAGTTTTGTTGAATCGAGCATGAGTGATCGAATGCTCAATGGAACATATTGTAAATTCGATTTATTGAGCAAGTATTGCTAAATTCGACGAATTACTGATAAATTAATGAATATTGATAGTTGGATCAATATTCGAGCAACTGAGCAAGTATTGCTCAATTCGACGAATTACTGATAAATTACTGAATATTGATAGTGATCAATATTCGGGCAATTGAGCAAGTATTGCTCGATTCGACGAATTATTTATTTATTGGTGACGCGACCCAATAAAATATTAATTAAAATATCGGTAGATTACCGAATATTATATAATTAATCAGCGTGTTGTTTGCTGGATCAACATAAATTTATTTAGTGTTTAAACTTGCTCAGAATGATGATTTGTTGAGCGTTTGTTCGGAACCCTAATTTTTGATCAATTGCTCATTAATTGAAGAATTGCTGAGAATGGGTCATGAGCGAAGGAGGGACTGACCACATGGGACTATGGATGTCCATGTGATGCCCAATTGCTCGGGAGAGCGTACACCAGGGTCTTGAGTTGACCGGTTGGTTGGTGAAGGAATGACGATTAAATGTCGGTTTCATCATTTATTGAAATAGTGCTCGATTGAGCATTGGGTGATAAAACCTAATTATGGAAAAGTGAGGGACCGACCGAGAGGGTGTGAAATCGGCCCTTGGTGGTCGTGGGACCAGCTGATGGTCGTTCGAGCAAACTCCAAGTTGGTTGGAAAGAGTTTGGACCCAATATGAGCAATTGCGCAAATTAGGTCAAAATTGTGAAAAGGTGTGGGACCGGCTCGTTGCAAGCCTTAGAGCCGCCCTTGGTCGGTCAAGGGAGTATGCTCGTGTCACCATAATGCCCATGTCTCAGTCCTGAGAGTTTCGGCATTTTTTGATGTGCGTTTGAGCAATATCTTGGATTTTCAGAAGAGTTCGATCTTTGACTGGAATTCTCGATTTTGCTCGAATGAGCAAGTATGCCCTTTTGATCAATATTTCGTGAATATTAAAATAATAATATTTTAATATATTTTTCGTGAGTAACCTAGTCGGTCACGTGACCATGTTGACTTTTGACTTTTCATGGTTTGAGCAATATTTGAGAAAACATGGAGAAACCATGATTTTTGCTGAAACCGAGAAGTTTCACAAGGTGAGAGAAATAACAATTTAGGAAAGATTAGGGATTGCAAGGTGTGGGACTGACCACGGCTAGGGCATGGCCGCCCGGCTAAGTTGCCGGTCCCGCAACACCTTTCCCTATTTTATATTATTATTTTTCATGAAACCACGAAAATATGGAGAAACCATGAAAATATGGAGAAACCATGAGTTTTGCTCAAACAAGGAAAGTTGTTAGAATGGAGGAGTCTTCATGAGTTCATGAAAATAACAAAAAACAAGGAAAAATAATGGAGGAAGCATGGGACCGGCCACGGCTAAGGTACGGCCGGCCGACCGGTGGGCCCGGCCCATGGGCGCTTCTCCATTATTTTAATGTTATCATTTTCTCTCTCCTATTTTGTGCAGGATTCCTCATTTGTCCATATTTTCACATGCTCGTTCGTGCATTTGGGTGCTCGTTTGTGTATCATTGTCGAGTACACTTGCACCATTTTATTGGGCTTACTCAGTGGTAGTACAGATGCCCGATTGTTGAGTATTTATTACTAATTTATGAAATTCAGAGGAGAATGATTCATGAAACTGGGTAATAAAAGTGAGTAGTTGTTTATTATCAATCCATAGGATCAGCCGTGGATTCGACCATGAATTCGGAATAATGAAACGAGCATTTCCATTCCATGGGATCGTAGATTCGACCACATAATCAGAGTAATAAGATTATTACCATTCCATGAGATCATCCGTGGATTCGATCATGAAATCGGAGTAATGAGATTATCCATTACCATTCCATGAGATCAGCCGTGGATTCGATCATGAAATCGGAGTAATGAGATAAAATAGATTATCTTCTAGGAATTCAGTGGTGAATGTCACAGTAGAATTAATCTGTTGCAGAAGGGATATTAGCCAGTTAAAGCGTCATACCCGTTCTGAAAGGTGCATAATCAGGAAACAACAAGTGTTGCCGAAGTCCTGAAGGCATTATTGCTCTCAATCTTACGGAGAACCGTCTGGATCTATACACGGTCTCTCTACATAGTCAGGGAACAGTGAGTGTCACCGACATCCTGAAGGCGTTATGGCTCTCAATCTTACGGAGAACCGCCCAATCGTTCTTTTATGTAGAGGTGGGTCTCTCTCATGTAGTCAGGGAACAACGAGTCTCCGACGTCCTGAAGGCGTTGTTGCTTTCAATCTTACGGAGAACCGCCCAATTATGTTATTCTACATAGAGGTCATGATGAAATGCGAGGTATCGAACGCTCAGCTAGTGGAGCCCTTTCGAAAACAAATTCACCATGGATCATAAAATATGAATCATCACATTTCTGAAAGCCGTGTCAGAAACATGCAGTATCATGATTTACGATTTTGTCCTTTGTTGAAAATCCACCATCTACATTAAGTCCCCTGCTTAGTGAGGGACAGTCATGTGCCGCGGTAAGTATTAAATGGTGATTTTCAGTCGACGAGATCAGCGGTTGAACTCGGTCGTACAAAGGTATTTTCAGAATCCTCGATTCGCTCCAATGGTGTCATGTATGAGCAAATGTTCGGGTGAGGACCGATAGAGTGTCATCCCGTGAATACGGAGAGATGAGGCACTGCTGATTTGGACGATCGGGCATCCTGTTTTGGTCGGTTTAATGTTTGCGGGCCCAAGCCCAAAAAAGAAATCCTTGTTTTAGGAACAGACGTTCGTTCGTTCGTTAGTTAAGAACAAACAAAATATAGTGATAAAATTTTTGTCTATGCGCTTTCACGAAAGCCAAAATTTTATTTTTTAAATATGTGAGATTTCACATAAGGGAATAATCTCTCGTTTCAAAGGTGGATGCTCGTACGAGAGAATTTTTTTTTTTTTGAATAGACGTGCGTCTGTTAGCAATAAATTTTTTTGTCTATGAGCTTTCATGGAAAAACTTATTTTCGATATGTGAGCTTTCATAAATTTTTGAAAATACACTTCTCGTTTCAAAGACGGATGCTCGCGAGAGGGAGCAAAAATATATATATTTTCAAAGTTACGTGAGTTTCACGTTAAAATATATATTTTTTGTAAAATCAATGTTTTGATTTTGAACAATTGTTGAAAGTAGACAATTATTCACGGTGAAAAAATGTTTGTATGTGAGTTTTCACAATTGTAGAATGGACGTCTGTCCAATTTTTGAAAAACCAGTGAATGTTCACACAGTGAAAATTTATATGAAATCAAATTTTGATTTTCAACTAGAAGTAAACAATTTTTGATAAAATATTGTTTGTATGGATTTTGTGATCTGATAGTGTATGCACAAAACCAATGAGTGTTCACTCGGTGGGAGTCGCTCACACGGTGAAAATTATGTGAATTTTTCAATTATGGAAGTTTCATGAATTGTTCACAGTTTTATGAAAATCACGTTATGGTTTTGAATAACGAATTTTGTTCGTCTTTGCGGGTTTGAAGGAGCGAACAAATTCCCGAGATTATGATCACTACAGCTAGTGAAATTGTAAATAGCTAAGAGTTGGATGGTTACCATTTTTGTTGCGTGTTTGTTATTGGTATATCCATGATTCCATGCCTTTCGTCTCAGATAATTGTGACTTCCAGTTACAACCACCCTTCTGGTTCTTCCGGGGAACGCTCCAGAAATATCAAGTCAAAGATGAAGACTTCTGCAGATGTTCATGCCGAGGTGAACCAACCTATCAGAGACGCTGGAAAGTTGATACATTGTATGTCTTTCGATCATCATCTGGGAGTCGTCTGTGGTGGAATCAACGCTTTATTAGCTTTAGCGGATGCAGAAGAGAAGCAGGGACGAGATGAGTTATTATTGAAAAGGAAAGCTGAAGATGAAAGGCTTGCAGCTTATCAGCAAAACGCCGCCGGCTTCAGCAAATGAGACTAGCGGCTGAAGATGAAGTCCGATCTCGCGCGGAAGGCGTAGCTTCCGATTCAGATGTAGATGAATGAAGAATTTCGTCATAATTCGTCATCAGAAAATTCAAGTCGAGTCTTCATTGAAAATGTTTGTAGAATCTTCGTATGATGTCGGATTTTCGTGATCTACCCATGTTTCTTCATCCTCAAAATTTTTTCAAGATTTTCAAAGAAGCTTTTCGGCTTTTGAGCACGTTTAAGGGCCGAAATCGACGAAACAGTAAACTTCCAGGAGGTTTTCAGAAAATTTTCAGCTGTCATGTAGTCCAAAGTTTTGGCCACATCGTTTTGCTCGTTTCTCCAAATGATGTGAATTTTGGATATGTTGTAGATGACATCCATACGAAGAGAATGGTATACGGGCCATCCCTAGATTCTTCACCAATTTCTCCCAGATCGCTGCTTTGTGTGGGACAGTGTAAAATCATCTCAGACGAAGCTTGTTGTAAAACACTCCTGCTGTGTCTTTAGACCATTCACTTGTGTCTTGAACGATTGGTGAAGGATTTTAATATCATTGATTCATTCGGTATCAGGACCTCTTGATTGATACATGAGCATGGCGCTTGCAGTGCCATCTTGTTTCTGTCGGTCCTGGAAACATCACTTCTGAAACCCTGGTCATGGGACCATAACTGAGGTCGCTCTCAAGAGGGGGTGATGTAAGGATCATGGTTGCATATCCCGGTGGTAGTATTCCTCGTATGTTGAATGATCATCACATGAGAGTCCGGTGCCACGGGTCTTGGACTGTGAAACTGATCACCATGATCATTGGACCGTCAGTCCCCAGTATTTTATTAAATCTCTCCTTTTCATTTTCCCTTATTCTGGTAAGACCTAGATAGAGGACCCAGGTAAAAAATTGATGTAAAGACCTAGGTGGTCGAAGTTGGAAGTACCTTGATGAAGGAATCAGTATAAAGACCTGGGGGACACCAATCGACCGTGGAGGTTATGAAACCCGTCTAAGAATTGCTGCTTGCATGTTGTATGCTCTGGAAGCTGTAGGAACCTCATACGGTGTCGGAATTCGGTGCTTGACCCCAAATTTTGAAGCTAAGAGATTCAGTTATCACATGAGAAAAAAAATCACCCAATTTGGAGTTGTAGAGGTCAGCCAACAAAGCGTGCACATTTGTAATTTGTAATCCCGTACAAATTTTTCAGATTTCGTAGACCTAACGGTAAAGGCCATATCTTTCAGCTTGTATGTACAATTGATGCGCCCTTTTGGTATGTTGTAGAAGAGACATAGATGAACATATTTCGTTCAGGAAGAATTGTCCCATTCCTCACCCATTGGTACGTTTTCGTAAACCCATGGCCCGAAGTGTGTTGTATCTCATTTGTAAAGGTGATGAGAACATCTTGTAGAAGACTTTGGATTGTGCTCGCCAGTCGTGCAAGCTTTGGGAAGACTTTCATGTGAACATGTTATCATGTCTACACATCTTGATATGAATCATTAGTTCTTGGAGAAGTCCGCTTCATGTGTAACACTTCAGAGAATGGTTAGTTGGTGAAGCCATGTCATGAGGATGTTGCTCCTGAGACCATTGTTGATGCTGAGATCACGACTGAATTTTCTCCAGACATTCTTGTTGATGCTGAGACCATGAATGGAGTTCCTCCACATACCGGAGTTGCTCCAGAGACCGAAAAGGCTATATTATCGACATAGTCTTTGCTCCTTCTTTATATGCACGAACTGATTGGTGAGTTGAGCATTCGTAAGATGAAGGTGTACTACGATTTCAACCCAAACTTCCCACAGTGGCTTTGTCGGGGAATCGATGTTGTTATGGCAGATAGCAATGGCTGTCTCCATTCTGGATGTGTGGAGAAAAAGTTCCTTGGTCGTGCAAGGGCTTGTGATGTAGAGAAGTCCCGTTTATGAAGTTTCATGAAATCACCTCAGGTTGCCCAGTGTATGTTGAAGGAGTATGTGCCATCCATGGATGAATGATGTTGCATCTGCTTCAGAAGTCTTATTATGGGATAATGAAGACTTATCCGATTGTAGTTCAGTTACACTTTGATTGTGCTGGTGTTGAATCAGTGTCGAGATATTTGTGCTAAAGCCAGAGGAGCCATTATCGAAGGTGTACTCTTTGATTGGGAGTACAATTTGAAGGCTTCTTAAATGCTTTAGCGTTGAAGCGTTATATCCCTTGAGCATGTCTTAGGTTTGATCGTCTCGGCCCCAACTATCTTCTGTTGATTCGGCATTCCTTTCGTTGCGGTAGTGGGATTCAACACTTGTGCAGACATCAGAGCTTTCTGATTTTGTGGCACACATGAAAACTCCTGCAAGGCTATGGAGAAACGCCCAAAGTGTTTTTTGCCGTGCTTGGACATCATCTCAGTAATGAATATCTCAGTGAGATGCTCGATTCAGAGAGGTGTCAGATTCAACCACTTAGTAAAATACTAATATGGTGAAGCTACCATTCATAACGTCTTGCAATAGCAGAATTGAGTCACCATGCTAGGATAGCATGTGATGAAATAAATGACATAGACATGGAAGGAATGAGACTTGCCTGAGTGCGGAACCTCTTGATGAATGTCTATGCATATTTTGCAGGATCTTGCTTTAACCTCGTAAAATTTCGAAATTCCTCCAAGTGCTTTGATGATGGAATGTCCGCCAAATCTTCTGGATCAGAACTTTCTTTGTTGGAGAGATGTGCAACTAAAGGCGCTTTGTCAGTAGCCATCTTTTCAGCGTGGATCCACGCTTGTCTGAAGAACATGTCATATACTGGATCTTCCTGATTATGTGAAACTTGATTTGTTGAACTTATGTTTACTTTGAGAGTGATGTATCCATAAGTATTTTCGAGCTTTCAGGTCTCTAATTGAGATGGGATCACGAGTAGCTTCTTGTCGAGTGATGCCTGCGGCTCTGAGGTTTTCAGTGGAATGATGTTGATGGCGGTGTCAGCATCGATTAACATTCTTCTGAATTTATTATCTCTGAGATGGACTATGGTAAGCAGTCCCCAGTCGTGCATCTTCTTGTCCGTGGATGAAGGTTCAAGGAGTATTTACGGGATGAACAGACATCTGACACAATGTGATTCGGTGCTATGAACATGTCTTTCCTTTGTGCCTTAAACAGATAGAGAAATTTCACAGATATGCTCGATCAACGATTGAACTGCTTCTTTGACTGGTTGTTCAGAGAGTGTAAAGGTTCTGATTGGGAGAGGATTTGTGTGTACTCCTTCAGTCCCCAGTTGAAGCTATTGTGGATCAACCTTCTCTTTGAAGATGTGCTTCAAAATATTGCAGTTACTTGTTGGATGATTGATGAATCTATGAAGATAACAGTACCTGGGATTCTCCATTTTTTCCTTCAGTTGGCTTTCTCTGATGAACAGTAGATTACATCATCTTGAACCCAGAATTCCAGTAACTCAATCACTTCTTCAGTGGGAAGATGGAAGTTTGAGTCCCCGCTTGATCATTTACCCGTTCGTTGTAGACCGACCCTAATTAAGCCACTGGTTGAGATGAAAGAGACTAGTGAGAGAGAGAGAGATCACAACAATAATAGTTTCCTCAGTTATGTTGCATTTCGGAGATCTATGCAGTTTCTTAATTTTTCTTCTACGATATTCTTCATTACTTCTTATAAATCTCAAGACAGATTATCATTTTAATTAAAGGTAACCTGTTATAGGGGCTGAAGAAATCATTAGAGGGGCTGATATAATAGGAAAAAAAGAGTCGTTACATGGCATGGACGGTAGCAGGGGGTGTCTTACCCTGGTTGTAGCCCCTTAAATCCTGTAAAAGCTTAGTTTTGCCATTGTAATTGTTAAGAAAAAAACAAATAGCCCAGGTGACAATTTTGTGTAGCCCATTAATTACTAAAAGAAAAGCCAATCTCTAGAAGATCTAACGTCATAGTGATCTTTCGGTATAAACAAAGTATATATATTATAGCTTACGTTTGATGCATTAGAGTAAAGTGAAGACATGCTTTCAACTTCAGATGCAAACACGTGTTTTTCATTATTTTTTTGGTAAGTCAAATTACAACTTTTTCCCCCTTGATCCTTGTATAAACGGGTGGTGTTGGGGCATGTTGTCAGTCTTGGACTCTTGGTGTCTAACCATATAAAGCCCGTATTTATATCAGCATTTATCGAAAAGGGTTAGCACTTGGCAATGGATTTGCATTTCTAAGAAAAAAACAATCTAGAAGCGTATTGTTTTAACCATTCCAGAAGAGTAATATATTGTAAGACTAATTCATATCTTTGAAATAGTTCACATTTGATTCAATGCGTTGTGATTCAAGAAAAAAGCGTCATGTTGCGCTCTTGTTCCCTTCATGTATTTATCTTTGATTTGTATGAAATTGACAGTTCGCAAAAAAAAAAAATTTAGCCCACCCAAGCTGTAATCCCTAGTTCCGTCGCTGTTACATGGTGACCCTTATAAAAAAAAAAATTGATAATGACTAATTAACCCTTACATAGTTTAGTATTGATAATCTAGTTTAGTGTTGATAATCAAGTTTCACTTATATTTACTCTAAAACAAAACAAAATCAGATTTTAGAGTTTTAAAAAAAAAAATGTAGAGGAGAAGAAAAGAAAAACTTTTGTGATATTTGTGAAACCCTAGGTTTTGATTCACTCAACCAAAATGAATGATTCCAATGACAAATTTGAGATGGGTGAATCTCTATATGATAAAGAAAACAAATACTACTACTTCTTGATGGAGATCCGGATATGGAGTATTTGTTAGATGGTAGAGATGTTTTAACCCAAAGTGAAGGTCAATCTCAATCAATTGAAGAAATTAACCAACAAAGTG
This sequence comes from Papaver armeniacum, assembly GCA_023531295.1. Lineage (NCBI taxonomy): Eukaryota > Viridiplantae > Streptophyta > Magnoliopsida > Ranunculales > Papaveraceae > Papaver > Papaver armeniacum. Next base: position 83,953 of record JAJJWW010016411.1, on the reverse strand, counting down.
AAGAACCAGCGCCTGAAAATGACCAGGTATAATTCTAAATTAGTTCCAGTTAGCTTTTTATTGCTCAAAATTATCTAAAGTACGTAAAAAAAATCAAAACTTTTAAATTTTTAGAGATACTTACGGTTGGAATTGTTCACGTAACCAACAGTAAATTGTAGTTACGGTTCGTAAAAGATGAACTACCAACAGTAACTGGTTAAATTTGGTGAAAACCCAATCGTAAAACCAGTTACGGTTGGTAAACAAATACTCGAGACGAACCGAAACTAAGTTACAGTTGTTTATGTCGTTCAGTTTTTACCAACCGTAACATATCATGTGCATGGTGGTATTTACTGCACTAGTTACGATTGGTAAGTTGAAAATCGATACCAACCGTAACTTTCTTTACGGTTCATTTTTATTTTAGTTTTGAACCGTAATTTACTCTGTATATTTTGAAATGATTGCTACGGTTGGAAATGTGTAATTACGATCGGTTTGATGTATTTACGGTTGGTATGTTGAAAATCGAGACCAACCGTAGGTTACTTACGGTTCCTATTGGATTAAAATCTTAAAACCGTAACTTATTTACGGTTCGTCTCGCCGCTTTCATTACCAACCGTAACTTGATATATGTTTTCATTTTGTTATCTCTTTTACACTAATGTGGGTATATTTTTGTCTAGGTCGTGGATGTACCTCCCCTAATGGATGAACAACCTTTAACAAATGAAGTTCTCACCGGAGATTCTACCTTTCACTATTTAACCGACTTGGTAGGTTAACAATGAATACATACTTCTTTCATCTTTGGAAAACATTACTAGAAATTTCATATTGCTAAATTTGTTTTCTAACTTTTTGTTTTTGAACCTATTTTGTAGACATGGAAGGAGAAAGATGATGCAAAGGAGTGGGCTAGAGAACGAGGCAAGTTGATTATGTTTATCATAGTTTGTAATGGTTTCACTAATGACAACAACTTTCGAATGGTTTGCGAGTATAATGGATAGCATAAAAGTCACGCAAAAAAAGGGTACTGATTATGTAGCAAAGACAAAAAGGAAGAATACTACTTTCACTAAGAAGACCCGATGCCCCTTCAAGCTTCAATTTAGAAGGAACGCAAAAAAAGAGTGGTTTTTAGAGAAAGTTGTATGCGGCACCTTATACCGGAGAGTTTGCTAACACACTCTGGACGCCTTACTGAAGAAGAAGAGATGATCATAGATTCAGTGACCCCAAATCGTATGAAACCCATTGATATCCTCGCTCACTTAAAGCAAAGAAACCCACAAAATGCTTCTACTTTGTCTAACTTCTACAGCGCAAGAACAAAATTGAAGAATAAGAAATGGGAACAAAGAAAAGAAATGAAACAATTAAGGCATTTGGGGGAGAAGCATAATTACTTGGTTTTCCACGATGAAGATGAGAAACAACAAATAAAACATCTTTTATTGGCTCATCCCGAGTTTGTAAAGTTGGCACGGTGCTCTCATCAAGTGCTTCTAATGGATTGCACATACAAAACCAACAAGTTTGAGATGTCGTTGTTGAACATTTTCGGGCAAACTTCTACCAATTCTCCTTTTAGTGTTGGTTTTTGCTTCTTGAAAAACGAGCTCGAAGAGAGCTATGTGTGGGCACTAAAATAAGTGAAGTTATTATACGTAGAGGGATATACTCCAAAGGTGATTATTACCGACAAGGAAAAAGCTTTGTTGAATGCAATAAAAAGGGTTTCTACGGACGCCTATAACCTTTTTCTGCACGTTCCACTTGTGGAATAGTATTGAAACTAAGTGCATGCGCATTGTTCGTCCAACCAAAAAAAGCGAAATTGAGAGAATCAAGAAACTACCGGTACATCAACAAAAGGAAGCCAAAGAGAAATTTAAGAAGGATGACAAGTTGGCGGCACTAAAATGGGATGGTTTCAAATCGGAGTGGGAAGCCTTGACACATTCTATCACCGTGGATGAATATGAGGATAAAGCTCGTATGTTAGTGGCTCATTGGAAAAGAAGTTATCCAAGTGTTGTGAAGTATTTGTTGGATCCGCACAAAGAGAAGTTTGTAGATGCGTTCACTAACCAATATAAGCACTTTGACAACCAAGCTACAAGTACGGTGGAGTCATCTCACAACCGGTTGAAGAAGAAACTTCATAGTTCTAATGGTGGGTTAGTTACGGTATTCGAAGCCATGGACGCGTATTTCTGCCGTGATCACGATAAAGTTACGGAGTGTTTTGAAAAAAGCCGAAGTAAAAAACACACCAAATGGTTAGACAATTCGTGGCTAAGGGGAATTACATTTAAAGTTTCGCACTGCGCAATTGATAAGATAATGTATGAAGTACAACATTTTGAATTGGGGAATTATGAAGAAGAGTGTGTTTGTCCAAACATGACAAGTTTGAGACTCCCATGTCGGCATGTTATAGCCACATACCAAGACAAACTGATCCCGGTTCAAGATATTGATCCCTTTTGGCAACAAATATCATTCCATGAAACATTAGTTGATCAAGATTTTGGAGGGACGTTTGTCGATACCGACATTGGAAAAGCGCTAGCCGAGAAATATGCTACACTAAGCCGGGGCCAAAGGCAAATATGGTTGAGTAACTTGAGTAATTTCATATATCCACAAACTAGGTATGATATCAAGGAACCACCAAAGGGGAAGAGAAAGGGGAGGCCTCCTACGGAAAAAAAAAGGTACGCAGGAACTAAAAAAGCAAGGGAATTGGCGGAAGAATCAAAGAAATGAGATCCTTCGGGTTATGAATGGTTGAGAAAGGAATATGAAGTAGGGGAAGAGGATGTTCAAGGTAGAAACAAATGAAAAAGAGGTCAATCGGATAAAGGTGAACCAAACCGTCGAAATGTACAAGAAAAATGTATCGAGCTTCCTACTCAAGAAAGTGCAACAAGCAAAATTGATGTTAAAGGAAAAGGTCCAGTATTTCGCTCCAAACAACCACAAAGAAGCAAAGTTGATGTTAAAGGAAATGGTTGCAAATAAAGTAAAAAAAAATAATGATGGAGTTAAAGGTAAAGGTTCCTATGAAACCAGACCAACCCATAGAGAAGTCAAAGTTGTCGGTTCCGAGGTTTCCTCTCAAGAAAGGCCATTGTTTCAGTTACAACTGCAAATTCAACACTAGTTCAACACTAAACTTTGTAATGCTTTGGTTTCACCATCCTGAATCTATACATTTCATCGTTACACATTCCATTCATTTAAAATAGCTTCAAAATCTACTTGCAAACACAATTATAGCTTACCTGTAATCAGTAGTTGCAAACCATGACACCACAATTTCCATGGCTACAATCACTCTACTCATTTTATCAACAATCAACACTACCACCACAATTCAGTTTCATTCATCATACAAATCCACCACCTACATATCCATACAACCACCACTACCAAACATCCTTTCCAAAGTCCATTTCTATCCTTCTTAGTTGCACATTCAAACTTTAATAGTTGCAGTTAAACCATGAATTGCTTCATCTCGTTTCATTACATCAAGCCACTATTTACAATTTCACCAACAATACCCTAAACATCACCAACAGATTCTGAACTTCCACTATAGAATTCCACTCCATTCTGTAACAAAAACTCAGTTTCATCTCTAAATACACTTTCTTCATAATCCTCACCTATAATCAAATTAACATTCATCTAAAACTTAAACTCATTCAAGATATCAACAACACCTACGAAGCTCAATTCCTGTACATATTAATTCCTGCGATTAAGCATAAATCTAACTACAATCATAACTGCAGCTCTAGTACATACTTAAAAATATCCACTTCAGCTCATAATTCACTGACAATCTCATAACTCGATAATGGAAGTAAATTTCTTTACTAATTTTAATGAGAAGAGCAATTACCTCAAAATAGTTCTACTGAAGCAATTGGCATCTGGCTCTTCTTATTGCTTGTAATCTTTCACCATCAGATTCATCTCTTCCATCTCAGAAATAAACCCAATCCTTATTAACATAATTAAGATCTAGCTTCATCAACAACTTATAATTATCAACTTCATCTTGAACTCCAGAATCACTACTTCAAAAGCCCAACTATCAATTTCACGTTATTCTGCAACCTTATATATTGATTCCAGTCATACCCATCATCAACTCTTTCCATAGACCATCAATTGATCCCCAAATCAGAAACTTAAACCTGAGTTTCCTTAAATTTCTCGAATTTGCGTTCTTATTTGAAATCAACTCCTCAATTTAAACCAGTACTTCTTCTTCACATCATGTTCTTGAAAACCCATCATCCAAATCAAAATTTGAATACCTTTTCACAAAAACCCTAAATTACGACCCTGATTTATTCATCTTTTGAATCTAATTCAACTACACATCCATCTTCACTACTAGCAACCCATCCTTTATCTTACCCCTCTTAAAAATTCAAAGATAAATATATAAAAGAAGGGTTGGGATCCGTTGACATGGTTATATTGACATAATCTTCACATTTTAATGCCATTTTTTTTACTGAGCCCAACCAACAATGAATTTGAAGCTAATTTTTTGACGACATGTTATTCTTATAAGTCTCTACATTCCGACCAAAAATGAGAGCATTCCGAGATGTATAAAGCCACCATCTACGATTTTGAATATCAGCCGTTGAAGATTAACGGTTGAAATTAAAATTTGTGGATGGTGAAGTTTCATATTTCGGAATACTTCATTTTTGATAGGAATGTAGAGTTTTATATGAGGAACTTGTCATCAAAAAAGTTAGCTTCAAATTCATTGCCGGTTGGGCTCAGTAGAAAAAATGGCGTTAAAATGTGAAGATTATGTCAATATAACCATGTCAACGGATCTCTTATTATTTAGGTTACTCAATTGGTTACACAGCTCATGGTATATATAGATCTCAATATTCTCAATATCGGAAAGACCTATAAACTAGGAAATATATTAAATAAGGTGAGTATCTATCCTAAAAATAGAATGCAACACTCTCCCTCAAGTTGGTGCATAGATATCACACATGCCCAACTTGTCCAGAAAACTTAAGTACTTCTTACTCGATAGTGAGTGAGTAAGGATGTCAGCAAGCTGATCTTCATAACGAGTCAGTGGCAGCTCAATAATATTCTTGTCCAGCTTCTCTTTGATGAAAAATCTATCAACCTCCACATGTTTAGTACGATCATGTTGTACATGATTATGAGCTATATCACGTGCAACTTTATTATCACAATACAAAAGAATTGGTCCTAAACAAGAAACCACAAATCCTTGAGAAGAAACTTTAACCACAAAGTTTCACAAATACCGTTCGCCATACCTCTAAATTCAGCATCTTCACTTGAACGTGAAACAACATCCTGTTTTTTGCTTCTCCATGTAACTAGGTTACCTCCCATAAAGGTAAAGTAGCCCGCAGTAGAACGTCTGCCATCTATTTCACCTGTATAGTTCGAATCTGTATATGCCACAATTCTTCGACAATCTTCATTTTTAGAGAATAAAATCTGTTGGAGCACTGCTCGGTCGAACTCGCATGCGTTGCTATCTCAAGCATGTTTGTCAATGTTAGTGATCAAAACTATAAGTCTTGATTTCTAGTCTACTTATATATGTCTCGGACTAGGATATACATTGTGTAGTTGAGCCTTAGACTTCACGGCGTTCATCATTTGAAGACGAAGAACTACCAAGGAGAGCTTGTGGAACTTCATCAACAAAAGGTATGTGGAGACTGAAACTCATCTATCACTTGGAAAGTCTATTTCTACTCTATCTCCTATATTGAGACATAAGTCGTGTTACAATATAGTTTTCTATTATACACATTTAAGATTTCGAGCTGAGTTCAACTCGCTTACATATTTCTCGGAATATGTGTTGGCAAGCTTTCGCTTCGACCAAGTTCATCTTATATTCTTGACGCAAGTCAAAATATGATCATGTGAAAATTGCCGAGTAACATCTTACATGGTTTGTGTGATACAATCATTTGGTGTAGACTTGGAATGTTTCGTTATGATTATTTCAATAACTTAAAAATTGCTTTGATGCTAATAGTGTGTGAAAACGGCTATTCTCATCCTCTAATAAAGTTTCAATGATTGAAATAAGAGTTTAAAACACTTAACCATTATTGGATATGACATGTTGTGTACTCTTGCACATATGTAATCCATGTCCGGGAACCATAGTATGCATACCCGTACGCGTACCTGTTGGCTTGAGAAATCCGGGAACCTAAGTATGCGCACCCATTCGCGTACTGGCGTAAGGTTCATGTCCGAATATTTCTGCTGGGATTGGAAGTACGCGTACCCGTTCGCGTACTGGCGAAACCCAATCTTGGTCCGGGTATTTCAAGTATGCGTACACGTTTGCATACTTGAAGGTTAAAGTTCTAAAATCGGTTGTGTACATGAACTTAAACATTTATATAATAAGGAATGAAATCTTTGCAAACCGTGGCTATAATGTTCATGAATTGATTCGAGTGGATCAAAACGATTTTGCTTCAATTGTGTTCTTGTATACTTCTATGAGAATACAACTCGGTTAAGATGAACTCTTCAATTGTGTTCTTGAACAACTCTTTAACTAGTTTCATTTGAGTTATTTGAACTAGTTATGGTTAAGATGAACAAGGTTGATATGAGAGTGTTCATATGGCTAACCTCGGTTAGCTATTGTTGAGCCAACATGGTGTACACGTTTAGGTACAATTACATAAACCTAAATGAGGGTACATTTCATTTGTGTGTAACAAGCTAAGTTCGATCTAACGGTTGAAAGATATTAGCTTGGTTGAATCAGGTTTTTCATCTAACGATGAATATTGAATGCTTTGTTACCAAGGTAACTTAGATTGCAAACCCTGATTTGAAAACTATATAAAGGAGAACTCTAGCAACTGGGAAACATAATCCCAATACTTATGTGTGTTACTAGTTGCATAGCTAGAGTCGATTCTCCTTTAACCTTAGGTTTCTCATGAGACCCTGTAGGTTAACGACTTAAAGACTTCATTGGGATTGTGAAGCCAGACCCAACTATTTTCTCTGTAGTTGCGTGATCTGATCTTGCTATTTCTATCGTGATTGAGTACAACCGTAACATTGACTTGAGATTAATTTCTCCGATAGGCAAGATAGAAAAATAGTAACTAACACCTTCGTCTCATCGTTTGTGATTCCACAATATCTTGTTTCGTTAATCGATTAAGATTATTGTGAGGTGATTGATAATACTAGGCTATTCTTTAGGAATATAAGACCGGTTTATCAATTGGATCCTGTTGACCTTGATTTATCAAAAGAAGGAACAAAACTCATAGGTATTTCTGTGGGAGACAGATTTATCTATTCCAATATACTTTTATGTGTGAGACAGATTTGTTTATCAAGTCTTCGACTTTGGGTCGTAGCAACTCTTGGTTGTAGGTGAGATCACCTAAGGGAATCAAGTGCGTAGTATCCTGCTGGGATCAGAGACGTAAGGAACGCAACTGTACCTTGAATCAGTGTGAGATTGATTAGGGTTCAACTACAGTCCAGTCCGAAGTTCATTGGTAGTAGGCTAGTGTGTGTAGCGGCTTAATACAATATGGTGTTCAAAGCTGGACTAGGTCCCGGGGTTTTTCTGCATTTACGGTTTTCCTCGTTAACAAAATTCTAGTGTCTGTGTTATTTTTTTTCCGCATTATATTTTTTTATATAATTGAAATATCACAGGTTGTGCGTTGTATCGATCAATTAGGAAATCCAACCTTTGGTTGTTGATTGAATTTGATTGATCCTTGAACATTGGTCTTTGGTACCGTTCAAGTTACTACTCTTATATTCAATCGGGCTCGCAAATTTCTATTTGCTGATTGCTGATTGCAGATTGAATTGAAAGATAGAGATATAAACTCTTGTATATACTTTTCTCTAGATTGAGTTTGACTGTCTAGTTGATTCTATAGAAAGTATATTGGAGTAAGTCCTCTCAGATTGCCAAACGAATTGTTGAGTGTGTTTGTTTTACCCCCACATTTTTAAGTATCCCGTGCTTCCGAGAGTAAACTTCAAATATCGCAAGATACGCATAACTGCATCCATGTGTTGCTCGCCTGGATTGTGCATAAATTGGCTAACAACACTAAGTGCATAAGCAAGATCTGGCCTCGCGTGAGATAGATACATCAATCTTCCCACAAGTCTTTGATATCTTAATCAACATGTACTTGATCAGGCTCACATAGTTTCATCCTTTATTCCATCGGTGTATGAACTGGTTGACATGATGACATGCCAATTTCTTGTAATAAATCAAGGATATATTTTCTTTGTGACAAGAAAATTCCCTTACTAGATAGAGATACTTCAATCCCAAGAAAGTATTTTAGCGAACCAAGGTCTTTCATTTGAAATTCCTTAGACAAGTAGTTCTGTAGATATCTTCTCTCTTCTGGATCATTTCCTGTCACCACCATGTCATCCACATATATGATGAGAGCTGTAATTTTATCTTTCCTTTTCTTTACGAACAAAGTATGATCAGAGTTACTCTGACGATATCCAAAGTTCCTCATAGACTTGGTAAATATTCCAAACCATGCTCTTGGAGATTGTTTCAGTCCGTACAATGATTTGTTTAACTTACATACCTTTTTACTATGGGATGAAGAAATCGGAATACCTGGTGGAAGCTCCATGTACACTTCTTCAGATAATTCACCATGCAAAAAGGCATATTTTACATCGAACTGCTATAAAGGCCAGTCCAAGTTTGCAGCGAGAGATAACAAGACTCGCACTGTTTTGAATTTAGCTACAGGAGCAAAAGTTTCAGTATAATCTATTCCATAAGTTTGGTTGTATCCCTTAGCAACTTATCTTGCTTTATAGCGTTCAATGTCACCATTTGCCTTGTATTTAATGGTGAAGACCCAACGACATCCCACAATCTTTCTTCCTTCTTGACAATCAACATAATCCCAAGTACCATTTTCTCTTAAGGATTTCTCTTCTTCGTCCATAGCCGCCTTCCATTTTGGATGAGCTAATGCTCCCAGCACATTGTTAGGAATAAAAACAGTAGATAGTTGATTCACGAATGCCTTATTTGTTTCAGATAAATGGTGGGTAGAGACATAATGGCTCATAGGGTACTTGAACTTATTAGAGATTTCTGGTTCATATGTGGGTTTAGGAATACTTCTGTTTATGCGCTGCGGAAGCTGTTTTCTTGACAGTTCAGGAACATCCTCGGTAGACAATTGGTTAGGTGTTTCATCTTCTTGAAGTACCGTAGACTCTGGAATTTCTTCTCTTAGAACTTCTTCTTGAATTTCAGTATTTTGATCAGATACTGCATTTCCTGTTTCTGTTTCTTCTCTCGAAACTTCTTCATCTCTTATAATTTCTTCATCAACAGATTGACTGATTATATCATCAGGGCTAGTAATAACAGATATATCAGTATCAGATATATCGTCATCATAGTTAAGAGTCTGAATTTCCTTGTGGTATACTCCCCTTGAAGTTCAGACTCACATGAAAAATGCATGGAATCTTCATGAAATACAACATCCAAAGTAACGAACATTCGTTTAGTTGGAGGATGATAACAACGGTATCCCTTTTTTGTTGCTGCATATCATATAAATACACATTTCAAAGCTCGAGGAGCCAACTTATGACGCTGACTCTTGTATAGATGTACAAAAGCTACACAACCAAACACCCGAGGTGGTAAATTTGGAACCGTAGGAGCGACAACTGCTTTAGTAAGAGCTTGATATGGTGTCTGAAACACAATGGTACTAGAATGTACTCTATTTATAAGATATGCTGCAGAAGTATGTGCCTCACCCTAGTATGACAATGGCATATGTGCTTCTATCAATGAAGCACGAACAACTACCAGTAGGTGACAATTTTTTCTCTCAGCTACTCAATTTTGCTGAGGTGTATTAGAACATGTATTTTGATGAATAATTCCATGTCCCTCCAAAAAATGCTGAAGGTCAGAATCCATATATTCACCACCACTATCACTACGCAGTACTTGAACTTGTTTGTTGTACTGAGTACTAATCATTTTATAGAACCGTTGAAATAACGAAGTAACTTCACTTTTAGTCTTCATTAGACACACCCAAGTCATCCTGGTGCAATCATCAATAAACGTAACAAACCACTTTGAACCACCCAAAGTAGTGACTTTAGATGGCCCCCAAACATCAGAATGTATAAGCATAAAAGGAACTGGACTCTTATTGAAAGATAGTGGAAAAGAAACACGATGGCTTTTTGCAAGTTCACATACTTCACAATGAAAACTAGAGATATCAAGTTTTGCAAACAAACTAGGAAATAACTTTTTCAAGTATCCAAATGACGCATGTCCTAATCGTCGATGCCATAATAAGATGTGATATTTCTGTCTCTCCCCCTCGGAACCATCAACAAGTAGAGTTTGACGCAGCTTATCAAAACTACTCGACACCATATCCAAGTAATATAGCTTCCCACGCTTAACACCATAACCAATCGGTTGCCTCGTTTTGATGTCCTTAAATACACAAGAGTCAGGCCACAAAATTACCACACATTGTAAAATATTAGTTATTTGGGAAACTGATAACAGATTACAATCTAAGGTGGGAACTACCAAGACAGAATCTAAGTTCAAAGTTTCAGTGAGGGATACTGACCCTTCACCAGTAATTAGAGCTTGTGAGCCATTTGCAGTGGAGACTGTTTTTTGTGTAGATGGTTTAATGGATGAAATTTTTCTAGAATCAAATGTCATATGGTATGTAGCACTAGAATCAACTATCCATGAATTATTCGAAACAAGTGAAGAGATATTTAAAACCTTACCATCATTATCTGCTCTTGCAACTGATGCAGATGTTACCATAAAATCCTTTTGTTTCTTTGTTGAAGCCGAAGCAGCATTAAAATTCGTTTTTGACTCCTTCTTCCTCTTGAGATGTTGATCCTACCATTCTGGATATCCAACCAACTCAAAACAAATATTTTTTATATGTCCAGTTTGATACAATGGGTACACTTGAATGTAGACTTGTCCACCTCCTTTGAATGTCCCTGAAAGGATCCCTTTTGATTGTACCAGTTCCGAGTTACCATATCAGAAGGTTCAATTGCTTCCGATTCTTTAACCATCTTTGTACGTCGAACAGATTCACGACGAACAAGTGCATAACATAATTCCAATTCAGGAATAAGATCATTTCTCAAGATTTCACCACGGATCTGCTCAAAACTTTCATCTAACCCAGCAAGGGAGATATGCACCCTTAGACGCTGAATTGATTTTCGATAGGTTTCAATATCATTTGTATTCTCCATAACCAATTTATCACGATGATCCAACTCTCCAAAGATTTCAGTTAGCTCTCCGTAAAAAATAGATAGTGCTCTGCCATTTTGTTTTGCAGAAAATGCTTGTTGATTAAGAGTAAATACCTGTAGTTCATCATCTCCATCATAAAAGGCTTTAGATAGTGCTTCCCAAATATCTCGAGCAGTAGGTAATCGAATATATCTCTTCATGATTTATGGTGACATGGACATCAACAACCATCTCTTGACTTTTTGATTATCTATGTACCACTTTTCATATCCCTCGTCTTCTTCAGTAGGTGTTTTTGTCTTGCCTAGAATAAAAGAATTTTATTCTTTCTCAGCGATATGCATCTCCATGATTTGTGACCACAAATCATAGTTGGTTTCATCAAGAATAATTCCTGCCTTGAATGCTGCACCTTCAGATTGAACAATAGTTAATGGGGAAGATTTGTTTCCATCTTCTCTTTATATTTTAGTTTGCCAGATCTCTCATATAGTTCTGAATCACTGCCCATGATTCAAGAACCCTAGCTCTGAGATACCAAGTTCAAAGATAAAGATATAAAAGAATCTCTTATTATTTAGGTTACTCAATTGGTTACACGGCTCATGGTATATATAGAGCTTAATATTCTCAATATAGGAATGACCTATAAACTAGGAAATATATTAAATAAGGTGAGTATCTATCCTAAAAATAGAATGCAACATTAACTCGCTCTCAAAATCATCGAATTCGATTCACAATCTATCTCTCAGTTCATCAACAGAAGGAAAAGCAGTGAAGAAGAAGAAAGAGGAAGAAGAAAAGAAAATGGGTTTATCTTCGACTCGGTTTTGGTATATCCAAAGCAATATTACCAAGGCACCTAAGAAATGGTTATGGGCAACTAAAACAGATAAGAATACCATTTGAGATACGGGGTGCCCTGAGTAGAAGTATCGATTTCCTTAATAGCATTATAGGCAAAAAATGACTATTTTACCCTTCATACAAATTGACTAATTATTCTTCATCCAATATCCGAATGACGCGTTCGAGTAGTCCATTTCGCATAGATTTTCGATATCTATCTAATGATACTAGTTTTATATCCAGATTATTATTCAATTATTTTATGTTAACTAATGTTCATATTAAGTTAATCGAGTCATGAGTGGCTAAATCGTCTCTTGACTGGTCTAATAGCGTTGACGATCTTGAGGGTCCTTAAAGTGTGGTTTTGGAAATGAAATCGTTTGAACTTTATAGGGAGTGGAATAAGATTCGTTGGATGAGATTAGCCATCGATGGCTCAACCAAGGCCGATCATCTTAATGTAATACAAGATAACAACTTTATTATAGCGACCATATTTTTCCTTATATATATATCCTACATTGCAACCAGTATTTTCCAAACACAACCACAAACATTCTCATTCAACACCACATTTTCCAAAAGCAAAGGAAAACAAATTGTATGTGTGGAAGCAAAAGAAGTTTGTCCATTATGTTTCATGGATGATCATAGTCTGATGCAATGCCCTTAGATGTATTCCAAGTGTCCACAGGTAGGTTGTTTATCTAACAGAATGGTCATTGAATCACAACCGGAAAAGCTCAGATATTTGCAATAACAAGATCCACGAATATTAGTTGATGTTATGAAGGAGCAAGAAGATGAAAAGGTAACAACATCGTGGAAAAACATAAATGAAAGTCAGGTTGAAGAAGCCACAACAAGACCACTGCGCAGAATTAGAGTTTACCAAACAGATGATTAATGAATGGTCAATCCCTGGTTGCAAATATTTTACGCATTTGCACACTTCAACAGAAGAAGACACATTTGGAAAACACTTCTGGAAATGTTCATCGTGTTTTAAGTTGGAGTGGACCGATTAAGTATATGAACTGATTCCAGCATCTCTATGTTGTTATGTGCTTAATTAATGGAAAAGTCCTTGTATTTACACCATCCGTGTACTAGCATAACCAATTTGAACATTTTTTTTTGAATCAAAGCACATTAGATTAAATAAAATTACATTAGAGTCAATTACAACCAAATCATAAAAGCAAGGTAATCAACATTCTCATTCATGGAGCGGCTGGTGGAGCGTCTAGAAGGCATAAGGCGTTGAACCTATGAAGTTCTCTAAGGATATTGAAACAAGCTAAAGACTGAAAAGGTCTTTCGTTAGTTTGTTGCCACATCGCTGCAGTTCATCAGATCATTTCAGCTTCAGTTTCGCCACGAAGCCTATTTTGGTTAATGTGCATTAGTGTCCCAAGAAATTGGTTTACAACGCGACAAATTGATTGAAAATGAGAACACGACTTCATGATTTCTTAGATTACCAGTTTCTGCAGCGAACATTGTAAAAATTTGCTGCCAAAAAAGTCGTTTTTGAAAAATTCGTAACACCGTGGATACTTTCTCTTATTTGAAAAATACAAGCTGTGTAAATTGCTAAATCTTCTTCCAGACTATACTTGGGACCACGAACTTTGATAAACTTTTTTTTTTTTTTTTTTTTGATTTTTTTTCGAAAGATTTTGAGGATTGGATTTTGAGAATGAAAGATGAAGATTGAAGTGAAATTATAAGAAGTTGTGGGTGTAGAAGGGTGGAGAAGGTGTGATTTTGGAGTTGAAAATGAATATATTTATAGGAAGTGTAATTAGAATCGTTGGATGAGAGTAGCCATTGGCCGGGGTCAATTAAGACCGACCGTCTCAATGTGAGACGAGTCTCGGCTCAGTTAAGGCCGACCGGAATTTGTTGATGTGGTCGACTCTTATTGAGCCGACCGTCTCAAGTTGAGACTCGATAGACAAACCCTTGAATTTGATGTTTTTTCCATCCATTTTAGTTGTTTCCCAGTCCCAATGTGGGTGTTGATGAGGTTCTGAAGTTGCTTGTAAAGTGGTAGTAAAAGTTCGTTCAACTCGGGCTTGTAAAGAATTGGTTTCAGAATTTAATAATAGAAAATATATACAAAGGTTGTCACAAATATCGAGAGGTACTAGGACTCAAGATTCCACCAATTCTTATATTCATGTGGTTCAACTAATAATTCTAGACATTCATAGCTCAAGTAATTGACTCTAATTTATTGCCGAAAGTAGATTTTTAAAAGATTAATTGTAAATCACAAGCATGACGCATCAAAAGTACTAAAACTAAGCATACGTCATCAAACGAAATCACAACTAATTAGTGAAAATCATAAAACAATTAAATCAAGTGCAAAAAGTCATAAAAGAATTAAATAGAATTACCATATGCGTAAAGAATGGCTTCCTCCGTCATCCCAGTGTTGGGGTTTAGCTCCTCATATTATTCACATGCTCAAAATAGTTGTTCATAGCTCAAATAGGTGAAAAACAAGAGAAAACTAATGACTCAGACAGTTCGCAACGCTGAAAAGGCGTTACAAACAGCTGTTACAGAAGAAATAAGTCTGCCTGTTAAACGATACAAGGGTTCTGCTGTTGAACATCGATAGTTTTCTGCGACTGTTCCCTGTGCGTCAATGTTCTTCGCGTTCTAGGGTTCTTGCAGCAGCAGAAAAGCTTTTCCTGCACTCCTCCGATTCTTCTCTGCAGTTTCTCCCGTACCTCTGTCCGATCCCCCAAAGTCTCGACCCCTTTTCTGTGTCTCTCACCAACTATTTATAGATCATAACACGATTAAACTTCCCAGAAATCTCTGATTTTCTTCTCTTCTAAGTTTGGAGAATATTTCCATTTTTACTTGCTTACGCGTTAACAATTGCTCCAACTCTTTCCAACACTTGTAGATACGAATCCAGTGAGATTTTTCTTCTCCTTATTCCCACATAAGTTCCATATATGAGGCAGTAAGTATATAAGGAAATCCGAGACTACCCTGTTTTATTGAAACTCTATGGAATACTTCCATTTTTACGTTTCTAACCATCTTACTGAACGTGTTTGACCCTAACAGGACCATCTCGGTCCAAGCCTGTAAGAAAGTCCGAGAAAGAAGCTCTTAATCCTCTCCACTAAACTCAAGCAAATGTCCGAAACTTCCCCACCTGTTTCACTGAGAAGATATGGAAACTTGTTTATTTTCCGAGTTTAACTCCCCTAATAATCCTGTTTCACCATTTAAACTCATCCCCAATCCAAAACTTCAACTAATTCCGAGTCAAACTCTCCCAAAATCATTCCAGGGAAGTTCGCAGTTGTGAAGCCAACTTCCCGCCAATTTTTCCAATTCAAACGAAGAAGGAGATGGAGTGCCCCTAACTAATGACGGGGTGCGAATAGCAGATGCTCTGGAAATGGGTTTCCCCTTAGTAATTGAGGTACCCCTTATCCAAAATGGGGGTCCGTATAGTAATTTTCTCCCACGAGCGCAAAAACCACTTTTCGAGCCAATTTCGCCGCAAAAGCTTATTTCTCCAAAAACACCTACAAAGACATAAAAAGCCATAATAAATACAAAATCGAGCACTAACAATATATACAATTGAGATTATATCAGACACAAAAATGTGTCTATCAGGTGTATAATGGACAAATGTGTTTGTTTGCCAGTACTGTCGGAGTTACTCTAATTAATTGGTTTTAATCGATAATTTCAGTTTGATTTTAGATGCAACCAAAACTGAATCATGTTCTACTGGACTTTAGTTTGATTTTAGATGCAACCAAAACTGAATCAAAAATGATTGATTAACCGAGAAAAGGACCGAAGAGTGCACCGTGTGAGAGGGGGCGGGGCCCACTCATGCCCTTACCTATCCCAATTCTGAGAACGCTTCATTGGATCCGTTCGATCCCTCTCGGTCCAATTTTAAGTCCTTTGTTCTGGTGGGTCTAGCAACATTCATGTTCTACTGGACTTGTAAATCTTGGATCAATAGTTTGGTTCGGTTTCAAGATTAAGGGCTTGGTCCTATCCTGTTTCTCGATTTTACCTGTACTTTGTCAGACGTAAGGATGCACATGAGCCGGTACGGTCCAATTTTCTGTTGGAACCGGTCCATGTACCTGGTGTTGACCGGTACCTCATTTTGAGGACCGGTACACACCCCAGACTTGTACTGCACACTGTAAGACCGGTCCCAGATCGGGTTTTTACCTTATCTCCATCATCCCTGCACACATAGCCAGACAAACATCTCATCCACTGATTTTGTGCTTGCAGCACCACACAGAAAACACCATATGTTGCTTCCATCTCAAATGCAAACCAACAACAACACCTTGAATTCAAACCTCATACTAACAGCTTAATCCACTTCCATCAATTTTAAACTCAAACCCCATTTCTGCCTTGTTCTAATTCGTCTTCCAATTCTTCACAAACTCCAAATAGAAACAATCCCATTCTCATAAATCCAACATAACCCATTAATTCAACGACAGCGTACCTGTTTCTCATTCAAAACTCATCTCCCAAACTTACATAAGTTCGATTAAGAAACCCACTTTCTGAACCTCCGTAAGCTCTTTAAATCTTCATTCATCTTCTTTTGTGTTTTCTTATTTTCCACGCTAAAGAGCCATCTCTTCTTGACGTTCTTCTCGGTTCAATTCTTTCAAACCCACCAATTGAGCTTGCCCAGTATAGTAGTACTCTCCTAGTTGAACCATGGTAACAAGCGCAAGAAGAAATAAAGAAGAAGAAACTGAAAAATAAAGAAGAGAAACAAATCGAAGTTTTCCCTTATCTCTTATACCAAACCTAGAATGGATGGTTGAGATTGATTTTTATCATTTTAATCAACGCCTCTCATTAACCGGTTTTTTTGGTCCTAAGTACAGTAGGTACTCCCCCAAAACCAATACATGTACCGGTATACACCGGTTCTCAGAAGTAGGAAATACCATTAGGTCCTAGAAATAATATATTAGAGATAGTTTGGTCCAGTTGACCTAGTCAACTGTTTGTTTGGTCCTTTTTTAAAATATATTTTATAGTTTGGTCCTAGAAATTATGGTTTGGTCCTACGATGACGTCATGGATGATGTAATTGTCATTGTGTGGTGACAGAAATATCCTTTTGGGACCACATATATAGAAAAAAAACCCTAGAAAATATCTTATTTTCAGATTTACTTTATCTCTCTTCCTGTTTTCAGATCTAGGATCTCTCATTTTTCCATTTTTTTTTCCTGCTAGCGATGAAGAAGATGATGATAAAAGATTCTCTCTTCTCTCTATTTTTTTCTCTGTTAGTGATGAAGAAGATGAACGATGATGAATACGATGAGGTTTTGCGTTTTTTTGTTTGATGTTTGTTGTTGTTTTGATGATGAAGACGGTGAGGTTGAAGATTTTCTTTGCTATTTATGATGATGATGAACCTTTATCATCTTCACATGCTTGGGTAAGTTTCGGATCTACAAAAGAAGATGAAGATGACGGAGTTCATTTCTGGAATGAACTCTAGTTTGTGATGAAGATTTTGATATTTTTCCGTCTGTTGTTGTTGCTGATGATGGAGAAGATGAAGATGATGAAGATGAGTTGTTGCTGATGATGAAGAAGATGAAGATGATAGTTCATTTCTGGAATGAACTCTGGTTTGTGATGAAGATTTTGATTTTTTTTCGTCTGTTGTTGTTGCTGATGATGGAGACAATGAATATGATGAAGATGAGTTGTTGCTGCTGATGAAGAAGATGAAGATGACTGAGTTCATTTCTGGAATGAACTCTGGTTTGTGATGAAGATTTTGATATTTTTTCGTCTGTTGTTGTTGCTGCTGATGATGGAGACGATGAAGATGATGAAGATGAGTTGTTGCTGCTGATGAAGAAGATGAAGATGACGGAGTTCATTTTTGGAATGAACTCTTTTTGTGATGAATATTTTTGATATTTTTTCGTCTGTTGTTGCTGATGATGATGGAGACGATGAAGATGAGTTGCTGCTGCTGATGAAGAAAATGAAGATGACGGAGTTCATTTCTGGAATGAACTATGATTTTTATCAGGAGTTCATTTCTGGAATGAACTCTGGTTTATATAGGTTTTTATCAGGAGTTCATTTCTGGAATGAACTCTGGTTTATATGTTTTCTGAAAAATTAAGTAGAAATTAACATGAGTTCATTTTGACGAATGAACTGCTATAAAAAATAAGTAGAAATTAACACGGAAGGGTACTTTGGTCCATTTAATATTTTTAAATAATTATCGACCAAATGGAAAAGGTAAAATCTGAAAGGACTAAACAGACATGGGACCACCTAAAAAAGGACCAAACTATATTTTTCCCTTCTCAGAATTCATTCCCGGTCCCTGTACCGTTTACTCCGGTTCCGGTACGGTACAGGGACTCCAGACCGGTTCACCTAAAATGTCCAATTCTATGCATGAACAGTCTAATTCTGGCACATCCTACTTGCAGAAATCTAAGGTTACAGGTTTCTGTCACAAACTCATGTTATCTGAACTTGCTACCAGCATTGGATATTTTCAGTTGCAATTTTGGAGCAGAATGTATTCCATGTTAACTGTGCGATCAAATTGTATTAGTTGAATATACAAAGAACAGATATCAATGGAGCACTTTTGATTAATTAACTTGAGTACTCGAAGTCCTCATAGGATGGAGATTGTGTTTTGTTAAAAAACTTTGGATTTACACAATCAAAAATGTGCTCAGACTTGATTTTGTCTGAGTTTGTATCTCTCTCCCTGTACAATTCATGAATGTCCAAATCTAGACATAATACTGTAGACTTGTCATTCTTAACCTTGATCCTTGTTGCTTCAGTAACCTTTCACCTTATGAAAAAAAAGAGCCCTCTTCTGCAAACCCTTGTTTATGACCAAAGAGGAGATTCACCTACCAAGCAACAATAAATATCCAGTGAGAAATAGGCAAACAGTCCAAGGAGAACTGTGTTTAATTAGGGCATTAGATAGCTATACTTGGTAATGACATCATCATTTTCAGTCTTGAAAAGTGTAACTGTTCTGGTGAAGTAATGTTGCATCCATAGCTCTTCTTGTCGCTAAATTTGGGCCCGTTAAAACGATGATGCACTGCAGACTAAATAATGGGAAGCAAGTCAGAAGAACATAACCAGCTATTTTTGAATTCTGCTGCCGGATTAAATGCCCTATCTCCCTTTTCTGCAAAGATGGGCAAAGGAAAAACACAATGGTCCGAAAGAGGCATGGTTTTGCAGTCCCAAAGATTTTTAAGGATGTAAAATTTACAAATGCGCTCCTGTCATCTCAAGTTATTATCCCCCCGTAAGTTATTATCCCCCCGTCCCAATGAAGTTAACCGGACAGGTAATCCGAACAATCCAAGGACTGTTGAAGTTACCTAGTCGAAGTTAACCCTACCTTCTGATACAAGTGCATAAGTAAATCAAGTATAGGACGTAACCCAAGAAGTACTAGCAGAGAGACCAGACAAAGGCCACCACAACGCGGTGCCGAGTCTGGCCAAAAGGGAAATTCCACACATGCTTTTTGCCAGCATGGAGATGGATAATAAGAATGAGCCAGCACAGCCTCCAAAATCATATAGAGTAGTCCTCGAGCATAAAACAATCGCAGGTACGAGGACTTCAGCCAATTATCAACATATCAAGAATCGTAATGATGACAGCCAGTTATCTTCCAAGTCTTTTACACCATCGTTTACACAATCAGTTTTCAAGAGAAAGATGGTCAAAGTGACATTTCACTCGAAGTTCCATCTTGCCTGAATTCTGAATTGACGATAAAGTGGAAAAGCATAATAGCAAGACGAATTGCAGATGCAGAAAATGCAAGGAAATAATAAGGTGTGTGTGTTAACATATTTCTAGACCTGTTGTTGTTATTAATGATACAATCAATATACCCTAAAAACATGATTTCGGTCATCAAGAAACACTAGCTAGCTGCCTAGAAGTAGCAGTACAAGCAAGACAAAAAATAAAAAGATACAAGAAAACAACGCAAAATACATATGAACTTAAAACCATTTCATATAATCATGTTTTCAAACATCCTATTACATCAAAACTTCAAATTAAACTACATATAAACGAAGTTAAAGCTAAGATAAACATCAAAATACCATTAAGAAACATTTTTACATCTGAAACCCTGGCGACTGATCGAGCAACCCAGTTTAGTGAAACTAGATGTAGACCCATTGACCCTATTAAAGATCATCTTTATCTTCTTCCCCCGTTTTTTTCTTCTTCAGTGGCAGAATTCCATAAGCCCTGGCGACGAAGATACCAGTTACTGCAATACAATACGCTCCCATCAGATACAAGACGAATGTCTCAGCATTCTGAAGCATTCTTAAAATATCTCTCTGGTCTTCAATAACACTTTCTAAAAAAAAATACGGTTTCAGTTTCAGTATTAGAAGAAGATTCTAATGGAGATAGAATCGGGATTTCAGTTGCTGATTCCGATGAAAGTGCTTATTACCCAAAGCACTTCCCAAATTCTTCAATTTTTAAAAGCCGGGAGGAGGAGCTTTTAAAAGCTACAAAAAACATAAGCTTTGGTCCTACCAAAATTTAATGTTTGATTTAGAACGCGTAATTGGGGGATATGAAAACTAATTGGGGGATATAGCTAATGACAAAATAGGGATCCAAATATCCTAGCTGGGTTACCCCTTATATAATTAAATTATTAATTCCTAATCTAACCCTCCCTAATCATAATTAGTAATTAAACCTGATTAGTAAAATATTAATGATTTGGGGGATATAATTTGTGTATTTATGTTTATTTGAATTTGTGTGGGTTAGTTGAGAGTAGAATGAGGGAAAAAAATTTTGAGTAGAATTTTTTTTTTTTTTTGAAAATGGAAGATGATTGTGATGAGAGACTTGCAGCTGCTGAATCTTTAGCTCAATTACAACAACAATCATATCTTCAATCTTCGATTAATGATAACAACTCACAATTGAGTGGAATATTTTTTTTGAAAATGGAAGATGATTGTGATGAGAGAATTACCGCTAATAAGAGGTTGAAAAATTGATTTTTTTTCTTTGAATCCACCATTGTTGCAGCTGAAAAAGCTTGGTGCCGGCATGGTATTCAACCAAAAACCCATGCGGGCAATTGTTGGAAATGTTAATAAATTGTTTTCCGGCATAGTCTTCATATCAACTGACCATGCCGGCAGTGGACTGATTAATACCAGAAAAAATTCAAAACGGAAGTGATGAAGACCATGCCGGAATTGATGAAGACCATATGCCGGAACATGGTACCGGCATGGTCTTCATCAATTCCGGCATGGTCATCATCACTTTCAGCATGATCTTCATCACTTCCGAATAAAAAAAAAATTGGTTTCCAAAGTGAAGAGAAGAGACTTTGATATAGAGTGGGGAGAGTTTAGAATTTGAAAGGGAATGGGAAATATTTGGGTTTCAAAGCTCCACCCCTAAATAAGATTAATAAGAAGTGGAGATGGAAATGGGGGATATGATTTTGTTTTTTGATTTTAAGTTTTTGATTTTTATTTTGTGGGAATGGTATTTTAGTATTTTCATAACCAATGGTCACCCCTTAGCCGAAATCATGGGTTGGGGGAAGTAATTCATATCCCCCAATTAATTCCCATATCCCCCAATTACGCGTTCTTGATTTATCCTTTTTGTCCCTATTTTATTTTGTAAATGACAAAAAAATTACCCTTAAATATATATACAATCAATTTTTTATTTCTTATATTTTATTCTTTAAATATTATTAAATTTTATTTTCAAACTATTTTATGATACCATTTCATTTGATTTGTCAAAATTAAAAATAAAAACAAATATTAAAATTACTTAATTTTATTTTGATTTTTGGTTTGAAAATTATATATATATATTAAAAAGTGGTTAAGTAAAATATTTTTTTTTAACAATCATAAATAGTAACAATTAGATAATTTAATATTTAATATATCTATATTTAATAGTAAAAAAATTAATTATTTTTAAACCCAATAAAATTGAATAAAACTATTTTTAGAAATATGTCTGTTTTTGTCATTTGCCACAACAACAATGGTTGGATCTGATATTTTACCAAACACAATTTGATTACTTTTTTAATCAGCTTTAATTTTAATTAATATTTTACCAAACGTCTACCTGCTTTTTCCCCACAACACAACACATCAACGCACAACAGAAAAGTGCTTTTATAAAAGACACAGGAATACCAAACTAAGCCTTACTCTCATCTGCCATAATATCATAATTAAGGCAGAATTGATTGATTTTTTACTTCGACACGCCCTAGAGCGGATTTTTATAGGTACTTCTCACGTAATTTTTACACGTGAGTGTTGGTGAGATTTGTTTGACACGTGTATTTCCTAGAAAATTTCGTTTGAGGGTTTAAGTTGGATCAACCCGTAAGAAAAGGTTATACCAGAACATCATTGTCACGGTGGGAAGCGTCGACCGAAGAATAACGAAACACCGCTGAATGCATAACGCGTTATACATATATTTTTTTTTGTTGAAATGTTATTTTTGAGGTACAATATGTTATGCATCATTTTTGGTGGTTTGCGTAATGGCTATGTATTCAATTTTCGAAAATTATGCTTAAAAGGATAAATACCTCCGAGTTTTTAGTAAAAACACTAAAGTTGATATTGTTGTTTATACTCATTGTGTAGGTCTCTTTAAAATCTTTCCAACGAGATAAAATTTGTAAAATTTCTAGGCACAGATTTTTAGATATATTAGATATTCTAGTTTGCTTGTCAATTATACCCCTGGAAAAATATGATACATAAGGAGTTATAATAATTGGACTAAATTGGAGAGATATTTTTTGATGAAAAATATTGACTACCAAAAAAAAACTAACTACCGAAAAGAGGTCTACCATTTCCAATCTTTTTGTCAAATTGCACTTTTGTGTTAGTCTACGTTTTACAAAAAGTTCAAAGGGACTTCTTCTCTCGGGACCTCCTCGGTCGATCGGCCCAATTAAAAGAAAAGAGAGTACATATTACACAACAGATCAGTCTCTCATGAGTCACGAGTGTTTCCCAATTGCTCATAGGAGTAACATATTTAAAAGTATCGATGCCGAAGGACCATAAAACTACAGGTTGTTTCACAAGATCAGTATTTTCAACAACACTTTCCTGTCGACCACCAAACATTCTCCCATTCTTTTCTTTCCACAAAATCCAACAAATACCGGAATGTATAAGTTGTCATACAACTTTACCTCTTTCGTGCATCACATTCATAGTACAATCTTCAAACAAAATGAATCATAGTTCTCGACATTGGCCATGATATCTTGAAAGCTTTGATAAAGTAATCCCAAATCTCAAAGGAATACTATTAGTGCATAAACATGTGATCAAAAGTTCTCTTTCGCTCTTGCATAAAACCCACAAATGACTTCCAATTTGAATATCTCTATGAGACAACATGTCCCTCATCGGAAGCGAGTCATGGAAACTAGCCCAGAGAATAAAGCTTACCTTGTTAGGAATATTTCGCTTCCATAAATATCTGTCGAGGTTTGTTGGGCGGGCAATGTACTATATTTTGAAGCACACCTACTTTTAATTCGACGAATCAGTAAGCTATCCTAACTGTCTGTTTGCGCGCAAAAATGACGTGCTGGTTTTCTGGTAAAAAGTGGTGGAGGAGGCAAGTGCTCGATGAAGCAAATTGTCTGAACCTTTAAGCAAATGTACTGCACAGGTGTATTTTGAGTTTGAGAGACTAATCTGTAGGACCTTGGCCTAAACCAAGACAATGGTCGTTCTAGGTTCAATTCAGTCACAATACAATAGGAAGAGAATGGTCGTTTTGTAAGGAGTGAAGATGAGAATGTGTGGATATCAATGGAGATTGATCGATTGATAATGTGATTTGTTGAACTGCTTTGAAGAGTAATTCTCTGTAAATGTTTGATAATTGACAGTGGTGAGTCTTACTCGAATGTCATTGTTAAGTTGTGTTACCAAGCCATAGGTTGAGAAACCTATTTATTTCAACACATCGATCTCCTGTAAGTGGTGACAGTTGAAGGAAGTGGAAAAATGAGGAAGCGGGAGAACGTGCAAAAATCACTTCCACTTTGCGTGGAAGACTTGGTTGATTCACCATCCACTATTCCATTTACTCCTTAGCTGTCAGCACTACTTACTCACATTTCTCACCATGGATGTGCCTCACATCACACGTGCTTTAGGCCGCCATACCAACACCCTAGTGATATCCCCCTATGTGACATGAATTGTGTCTCATGTGAAAGTCAGTTTTGCAGACATGCGGTCAATCTTTGACCAAAGACTAAGAGTCTTAATCGATGAACTGAATGGTTCATGGTTCAAGGTCATGATGGATGAAGCATGAAGTGCTTGCTGGAAACATGCTCTGTGGACTGATCGTGTGTCAATCCGTCAAAAATAATTTCACTTTCTTACGCACTAAATTTAAATGAAGCACAAGGTAAGGAAGAGTTCGTATCCACAGAGAGGCGTTTGTTGTTATGTAAATTTCAGTTTCTAAAGTAACCCAAGGTATGTTTGTTGTTTAAGAAATAAAAATAGTTGAAAGCAAAGTAAATAATTTGAGAAATCAATAAGGAGAAGATATTGGTCAAGGGATAGTATCATTCACAAACATGTATTTTCATCAATGATTAGAATTGGTATTTAATCTCGTATTTATTAAAAGTCCTAGGATATCTTGATCGCAAGTATAACCCGTTAATTCCCTGTTTTCATCACAACCACATTAAAAGATGCATATGTGAATTCTTCGTCGAAAGCAACCTAAAGTGTAAAAGCACAATTAAGTTTAATTCCCTAAAAGCATTAAGATTTATGGAATAAGACTCATCAATGCAAACGAATGTGTAAAAGCACTAGACGTTTTCACAAAAGTTATGATTCACTTGTGACTAATAGGATGTATCACTACAAGCAATAACCACAATTATGCTACTTAGAATCGGGGATAAACAACTTTTTTTTTAGTATTGAAAACCCTAATATAGCTCTAGAGATGAACACAAATCGGATTGATTCCGGACTCAACCTAACAAGTTTTCAAATCTTATAACACTATTAATTGTGAATCACAAACAATAATTACTGAGACAAAACTAATTCATTGAATCAAAAAGCATGTTGAGAAATCAACTTTTATCCCATAACCAATAAGATGTTTAGCTACTCATAGCTATGGAGTTCATCATCATCAATATTCAATAATAATAAAACAAGGAATAAGAAGAACAAAACCAAACCCTAGAAGTGTAAACAAAAGTGGCTCTCCAAAAGAATTCCAAGCAAAAAGATATCTCATGTGTTGTAGAAAACCTCCCTTTTATAGCCTTTCTCTCCTTCCAAAATTAGGTCTAGTCTTCAAAGTCCATTAGGTGAGAGTCCACCAAGCCCACAAGAAAGAGAAACCCGTGTAGAAAATACGCCCCAAAATCGGTCGCCGGAAGTCTGGGATTGTGGCCGGAAATCGGCCGGAAAGTCGCCTGAAATCGGCTCCGGTGACCGGCAAAGTCCGCCCGGTCACCGGTCAACGAGTTGGATCGGCCGGGTCAACGGGTCGGATCGGGTCAGGTCTGAGTCAGATCGGGTCAGGTGACTGAGCTGAATCGGGTCAAGCCAGGCCATGCCACTGCACTGGCCAAACTATATTGATGCACAATCTTGGTGCTTTAGCCTTACACCTCCAGCCGTAATGGCTGTGCATCCTGCAATTCACTTCCCTGAGTCACTCTCAACTCCAGTACCTACACTTTCAATATCAACTCCACCATCTGATGTAGCTTCTTTCTGCTGCAACATCCAGCCTGCAAATCATCCTTTAACACAAACATCACCCGAGCCATTCATAACCTGCTACTCAGCTGCATCTCCATTCTGCTATACCAGCACTGCCAGTTCATCCAACTACAGCTTATCATTACCAGCCTCAAGCTTCCCTGTCTTGTTCTTCACCTACAGCACCACAGTGGCCCTAGCATGCCTCTGTTGCAGCTTTATAACAGCATCACCAACACTTCCTTCCCACCTGACCTGCTCCAGCTGCAGCACCAGGCCTGTAATGCCATCACTTCCATTCTTGCTTCTCAACTTCTCTATCTTTAGCTCAATCCAGAGAGTCCCAACACTACCAGGCTGTACTGTTCTAGCCCTGCAAAACCACCTCACACAGCACTTTCTCACTGGCACTTACAACTTCACATACACTAATATCTATTGCAGAACCATCCTGGCCATGACTCCTGCAATTCCTGCTATTTCCTGTGACAGCATCTTAGCTTCACCATCCTTAGCCTCAATCCCTGCAATCATCACAATCCTTCTCAGGTTCTCAGAGCCACCTGAGCTGCAAGTTCTGTCTCCCTGCAACCACCAAATCATCTTCAGCTGCCTCAACTCCATCCACCAGCATGATGCGTGTCGTAACCACAACAAATTAATTAATACTTTACTACCTAATTAACAAGTAATATAGGGCAGTCAAGGTCGATCCCACGAGGAGCACGAGATTCTAGTTGTAAAAATAGTCACGAAAGGGGGGTGTAAAAAAGCAAAAGAAAATAAACAAAACAATTAAACGGTAAAGTTGAAAGCAATAAGAGAGACGAGATCAAGGAATCCTTCTTCGTTACGAAACAATGAATCAAGTTATGTTCTCTTCCACTTGTTATTAGTCACAGATTATCACCAACCGTAGGTAAAGCAGCTAGCTCAGTGCTAAACCCCTAAATCCCTTGTATCACCGGACACGGAAGTTCTCGACTACCGGATTCTAATCACCAAGCCACCTAGAATTAGCTCAACCTAGATGTAACTTGGCTCATGCATTAAGTTTTGTGAATTTCTTAGGTTGATATTAGTAGTTAGACTCTTAGCTCAAGGTCCACTTGCTAACGTTGTTTCTACACACAATTGCTCCACGGAATCCCTCCGCAAGGTCTCGTGTTTGCTACTTATGTAAAGAGTCAAAGAACGATTACTTATCCCCTAACTTTCACTAGCTTTAGATCGAATTAACAAATCAATTTAGTTGGCCACCCAAACAATCTATCAATCAATCATGAATGTCTTTAAGATCACTCCTATTAGTAAAAACAAACGATAATTATGTGAAAAACTTCAAGATAGAATTTGAAAACAAAAACTCAAAACATAAATTAAGAACTAGGAATTCATCCTCAATCAATAAATTAACTACTCATGTTAAAGAGTTCACACAAAGAAAAGAAAAGTGTTGTGTGTGTAGAGATGTGTCTAGAAGTTGTAGAAAACTTCTCTATTTATAAGCTTCAATATTCTCCAAATCTTCTAAGGAGTAGAATCCTTTTCCTTTAGCAATTCAATTTCCAATTCCAAGCTTTTCTCAACTCTTCCACCTTCTCTTTCCAAATTTGAATCCAATTCTCCATCCAATTCCAAGCCCAAGTCTTCACACCCATGAGAGAAGTCCATAGAAATTCTGGAAATTTTGGCTCGCCGGAAAACTGGGATTGTGGCCGGAATCCGGCCGGAATAGGTCGCCGCCGGTCACCTGGAAATTTTCTCCGCCAAGAGAATATTCGACGGAATATTCCGTCAGTCCACCGTTAGGACTAACGGTCAACCGTCAGTCAACTGTTAGTCAACAGCTCAAGGTCTAGGTCATGAGTCGTAACCAGAACGGATTCGAGTCCAAATAATCGGGCCGACTCGGCTGAGCTACCATGGAATAAGCATTGCTGCGCCAGAGCGTGTGTAGCACAATGATTGTGCTTCACCATGTTGGCCGATCTTCCTCGCACTTCAACTCCTGCATTAGTCACCCAAGTCCATCTCGAGCCACCACATGCTACATAACTCTCACTACTGCAAAACACTTCTTCCGCCTGTCCTCATTTGAATTCAAAACAACACCAACCCATTTATCCTCGCAACTCATCACGGCTCCAACGAAGATCAAGGTCTTGCACTGAGACCAAAGACTTGCTCTTCTTGCAACTCCTTGTTAGTCTGACATCATAACATCACCTCATATCACCACTGGACCCTCACTGAGCCGCACAACCAGTTCCACTCACAGCTGCAACTCAATGCCTGCAATATAAATCATCATCCAAGACACTCCACTACCTCAAGCTCAACTCACACCGCCAAGATTCATAACTGCAATTGCAAATTGAGCCATCAGCTTGTCAAGCTCGCGCCAACACCTCGCAAGCACCTTACATATCCCATCTCCTCTCAGATCATATTAGCTCCATCTTCTTGTAACTCACAACCTAGTGCAAATACCACCATCATTCCATAGCTTCTATGTCACTTTCATCACAAAATCCACCAGGTACTCGTAATCTCACATCCTCCAAATATTGACACTTCAACTTTCAAACCTTCACTGCACTACTAATGCCATCACCACACCCATTCAAACTCATAACACCTCCTTCCGCTTCCTTGTCACCACCATGAGCATCTATGTACAGCTCAGCCTAACAGATTCACAGCTATATATTCTCAAGCTCGATCCTAAAACCTCCATCAGCCGCAAATCAAGACAAACTCTCTCTTCCCCAAGTCACCCCGGCTCCAATTCAGCTTCCAAAACCAATACCAGACCCATGTTAGTCCTTGCTTGCACCTTCTCACCATCGACAGTGGCATCAACTCGACCACGAGACCCATTCTCGGCTCCAATCGATTATACCCATCTCTCAACAACATCGATTTCTTCTCTGTCTCTCCATAAATATCATCTTCAGCTCTTTATCTGGATCTCAACTCTGGTTTCTTAAGTCGAGCACAGCAAACCCTATTCAATTGAATCTCAAACCCAAATCAGAGAGCAACCCATTTTCCAATTTCTGAGACCTCGGCTTCTTCAACAAAGAACTTCAATCAACTTTGTTACCTACCAAGATCAACATACATTCATTTCCTGTAATTCAACAGCATCATTTCGATTTCCTCTCTCTGCCTCACAATAGCGGCACGAACCCATCGATGGCGTAATCATCTCTATCTTCTCGATCTCTCACAAACCCATTCGAACCCTAGCTTGAATTCATCAATCCCATAATTTCTCACAAATCTCGATGTCGACTGCCTCATCGCTAAAGCCACGACCCATCTCTTCTTCATCTCGATTCGAACCTAGTTAAGAACAACCACCATCTCGTAACTACAATTTGCATCGATCTGTTCTTTGATTTCCCTGATTTACAGAGTTACTCAATCTGCTTCCTCTCGGTTTAAGCTCTCGATTTCAGCTGACCTCTCTCGTTCTCAATTTAATGCAACTTACCTCTCGATTTCGTTTCGGTGAAAGAATGAATTGAATGAGAAACTCTCGAGATGTATGGTTAGGTTGTGAGTGGGTCTGGATCCGGATGGGTAATGGGTAGGGGCCACCCAACCGGGTGCTACCCAAAGATACCCGTCTTTGGATAAGGGCTACCCGGTGTTAGTAACGCCATCGCTTAGTGATAAGGGGTACCACAGAATGAGAGCCCTTAACTTAACCTTGGCTGATGTGTGTTTAACATTCCTCAAATTGGGTTGCCCCTTAACCTCAACTGGGCTCCATATATCAATCGCTGTAAAATGACCTTTTTGCCCTTTTTGCTCAAATTGGGTGATTTCTTCTTCTTTTCCTCCGTGCGACTCCATAGTAGCTATAAAACTCAAAACAAGCGTAAAATACATAATTTACAAGAAAAATAGCAAAGAAAGCATAAACTACTAGATAGTAAATTAGGTGTATTCTACACCTATCAAATTCCCCACACTTAGACTTTGCTAGTCCTCGAGCAAATCAAACTAAAAACTCACAACTTCAAAGCGTTTGAGCGTCACAAGCATCCAAAAAGTTATGAGGACATAGAGTTTCCATGCTAGTAATAAGAAGTTAGAAATACTAAAGAACATATTCTCATTCTTAAATGTTGAGTGAGAAATAACCATCCCATAATGAGAGAACGCGTGTTTGAGAAACGATCAATAAGCATTTCGCCTCGATCTTCGCCTCACCAAAAAGGATTTTATGATAATTGCACTCAAAAAGACGGCTTTTTATGGTTCTCACATGTGTGCGAGGTAGGAATGAAGAGAGAATTCTGCAACACGTTGAATGGTGGGAAGGACACTTCCGAAATATTTTTAAAAACCCACATCTTTTAATATTTTGAAAAACCATTTTTCCGACGATCTCTAAGAAAGGAAATCAACCATATATTATTGAGGATGAGATTACTTACTCACCTTCACATCCGATCGCCAATTATGATAACACCACTCTCACGGCATCCAATAGAAACGTCTTCCGCTCCTCGTCTTTATCTTCTTAGTCTTCGTCTTCGGTTTCAACTATTGATGATAAACCCTTGAATTTCATAAATCCTTAACAATTTGTAACTCTTTTACCTTAAAAATCCTTGTCGCTTGAAACTTCCTTATATATCTTCCTTCCCCACGGCTTATTAACAAAACAAATATTTCTCTTGTTTTTTTTTTTTTTTTTTTTTTTTTTTTTTTTTTTTTTTTTTTTTTTTTTTTTTTTTTTTTTTTTTTTTTTTTTGAAAACAAGAGAAATTAAATACAAAATAAAACCATGGCCGTGGAAGAAGTATTTTACCACTTGATTCTTCACAACTTGTATCGTCTTGAAATCATAAACTTCAAAAATTCTCACCTTTTGATTTTCCTTTGCTTTCATGAATAAGTCTTCATACTTGAATATAAAATTACCTCATTGTATTGTAAGTCCTCAACATATATGTAAAATCAGCTCTTTGTATGTTGCTTTACTTATATTTGAAATTTGCTCTTTTTCTCGTTCCGTTGCTTGTAAACCTTCCAACTTTTTTCAACTTTCCTTGTAGATTTTGGTGTCGCTCCTTGTTGATGAGAGTGTTTCTATGGATCCGTTGTTGTCGAGAGAAAGAATGGTGCTAACTGCAAATCGAACTACAAGAAGGAAGCTTTCATCCATGGACGTCACCCTCATGATTGACAAAATTAGCACTCAAGAGATCAAAGAGTAGTGCTTTTATTGGTGGGAGGTTGGGTAGCTCACCATTCTACCCGGAATTAACGTATGGTGACACACACTCAAAAGAAGCTCTTTAGTAGATGGAAGATTTCTGGTCGGTGCCTCTCATGATATGAATACGGGTAGTCTCCACTAATGATTGATCAAAGAACTCTAATAACGCCTTTCTCCCCGCACCAAATTCGCATCACCGGCATGATTAAATCCATTATTTAACACTCAAACAAACAAGAAATCCGAATGTAGTTCTCTAACATTTCCAAGTTCAATTATGTCGGTCAAAATCTCTATGTAAACATACCTAGAAATATGCTAGTGACTCTAAAATCTTTAAAAGTTGAAATTTTTATGTAGAACTTTTTTTTTTTTTTTTTTCAAAATTTTTTCATTTTTTTGTAATTTTTTTTTTAAAAAAAAATGTTTAACCACTCCCCCACACTTAAACCTTACATTGTCCTCAATGTAATTGAATCCTCCTAGTAAAGTCAAGGTGGGAAATTTTAACATGAAAAGAAACAAGAAAAAGAAATAACAAAAAGCAAAAGGATAAGAAATACAAAACCGATGGGTTGCCTCCCATTAAGCGCTTGTATTAAAGTCGACGGCCCGACTTAGCTCTTGTAAGATTCATTCCCCATATACTAACAATCGGAAAATTTGAGGATCCACCCATAATACCTGTTTTGCAAACAATAACTCCATACAAATATTAGCACAAGAAAATAATAGTGAAATTATCGCTCGATAGAAATTTCCCCCACACTTATTCTCGTCCACACTCGGAAGTGTATAAAGAACATAGAATTTGGGAATTTCCATGTATTCCTCTTGGCAAACCTGCATAGTGTTAGCATCAAGTGTTTCCAATGGTGGATATCTAGAAACAAAATCATCAAAAATACTTTCGAAGCACATACATTAAAACCAATAAGAGGTGAAGGAGAAGAATCAATATGCAAAGGGTTAGACAAACCTTTCACAATTTCTTGTATTATAGAATCCTCTTCATCCTTAAAAATTCAAGTGAATTACTTACCTCTTGTATATCGTGGTCCTCTATTAAACCTTGCAACCATTCTTCGTCGTTTTCTACCTTAACCAAAGTCTCGGCATCATTAAAATCATTCGCAAGTTCAATTGGGTCTTCCACAAAATCAATGAATGTGGTTTCATCCTCTAATATCATCTCTTCAACATTCTCATCATCGGAATCGGGCCATTCACAAAAATGAATTTCATCGGTATAGATTGTAAGATCTTCATGTGCGGGTGTTACACCGTTTACAACAATAGGTAAGTCACACCCAATCTCCTCCTTTTGAATAGGTGAAGGATCGTTATTATGATCCGGAGTTGGAATAACTTCCTCATTGTCGGAACATTCATACACTTCCGCGGACTCCCATCTTTCCTTAAGAAATTTTTGCCAAGCAATAAATGCATCTTCCTCAAGCTCTTCCTTTTGAATAGGTGATTGATCATTATTAAGATCAAGGCTCGAGTAATCTACACTATCGTCATCAAAAGTATCCAAAGGTTGGTCCTTTTCAACACAATCATCTTCATTTTCGGACTCACCATAATAAGAATCTTCATCGGTTTCATAACCTTTATCCCGACGTCGTTTAAGTTCCATATGAATAGTCCTACTAATCAACATTCTCATGACAAGCTCTTCCGAGTCTCCATCATCCTCCAATTTGTATAATTTCGGCAAGTTTCCCCGACGTTCACACGCTTACCACCGTTGAGAGTTTCGGCATCTCCTCTTTTGGAAAAAGTGAAGGAAAAACACGATGAAGAGGAGTATATTCCAAATTCTCTGTCTGCACATTACTAGAAAACAAATTATTAGATGCATAACTATCCTTCCATCCGTGTGTTTGTCCACTTACATACCCGTCATAAGGTTGTTGATATGTATGAGAATATCCATAAGGTTTCGTAGAAAATTTATCATAGCCAAAATATTGGTTTTGATTGTATCCTAAGGATGGTTGGAAGTTGCCATAATGTTGAGGTTGAAAACCGTATTGATTGTTGTAATATGCTTGCTCTTGTCCACCGTACATGGAAAACCGGCACCTGAAATAAGATTCAAAAACCAAGTTAGATACGGAATAGAATCCAACAAAACAAGAATAAAGCAAAAAGAAAAATAAAAACAACTAAAATCATCCGTTTGCTCCCGAACAATCGCCAAAATTTGATGCGTGTCGTAACCACAACAAATTAATTAATACTTTACTACCTAATTAACAAGTAATATAGGGCAGTCAAGGTCGATCCCACGAGGAGCACGAGATTCTAGTTGTAAAAATAGTCACGAAAGGGGGGTGTAAAAAAGCAAAAGAAAATAAACAAAAACAATTAAACGGTAAAGTTGAAAGCAATAAGAGAGACGAGATCAAGGAATCCTTCTTCGTTACGAAACAATGAATCAAGTTATGTTCTCTTCCACTTGTTATTAGTCACAGATTATCACCAACCGTAGGTAAAGCAGCTAGCTCAGCTAAACCCCTAAATCCCTTGTATCACCGGACACGGAAGTTCTCGACTTATCGGATTCTAATCACCAAGCCACCTAGAATTAGCTCAACCTAGATGTAACTTGGCTCATGCATTAAGTTTTGTGAATTTCTTAGGTTGATATTAGTAGTTAGACTCTTAGCTCAAGGTCCACTTGCTAACGTTGTTTCTACACACAATTGCTCCACGGAATCCCTCCGCAAGGTCTCGTGTTTGCTACTTATGTAAAGAGTCAAAGAAAGATTACTTATCCCCTAACTTTCACTAGCTTTAGATCGAATTAACAAATAAATTTAGTTGGCCACCCAAACAATCTATCAATCAATCATGAATGTCTTTAAGATAACTCCTATTAGTAAAAACAAACGATAATTATGTGAAAACTTCAAGATAGAATTTGAAAACAAAAACTCAAAACATAAATTAAGAACTAGGAATTCATCCTCAATCAATAAATTAACTACTCATGTTAAAGAGTTCACACAAAGAAAAGAAAAGTGTTGTGTGTGTAGAGATGTGTCTAGAAGTTGTAGAAAACTTCTCTATTTATAAGCTTCAATATTCTCCAAATCTTCTAAGGAGTAGAATCCTTTTCCTTTAGCAATTCAATTTCCAATTCCAAGCTTTTCTCAACTCTTCCACCTTCTCTTTCCAAATTTGAATCCAATTCTCCATCCAATTCCAAGCCCAAGTCTTCACACCCATGAGAGAAGTCCATAGAAATTTGAAATTTTGGCTCACTGGGAAAATCGGGATTGTGGTCGGAATCCTCGGCCCAGGAATAGGTCGCCACGGTCACCAAAATTTTCTCCGCCAAGAGAATATTCGACGGAATATTCCGTCAGTCCACCGTTAGGACTAACGGTCAAACTGTCAGTCAACTGTTAGTCAACAGGTCAAGGTCTAGGTCATGAGTCAGAACCGAGTCAGCATCTGAGTCTAGCTAACTGGGCTGACTCGGCTGAGTTACCATGGAATAAGCATTGCTCTGGCCAGAGCTGTGTGTAGCACAATGATTGTGCTTCAGCCATGTTGGCTGATCTTCCCTGCACTTCAACTCCTGCATTAGTCACTGCAAGTCCATCTCAGAGCCACCACATGCTACATAACTCTCAGCTGCAAAACACTTCTTCCTGCCCTGTCCTCATTTGAATTCAAAACAACACCAACCCATTTATCCCTGCAACTCATCACAGCTCCAACAGCATCAAGGTCTTGCACCTGAGACCAGCACTTGCTCTTCTTGCAACTCCTTGTTAGTACTGACATCATAACATCAGCCTCATATCACCACCAGACCCTCACTGAGCTGCACAACCAGTTCCACTCACAGCTGCAACTCAATGCCTGCAATATAAATCACTGTCACAGCACTCCACTACCTCAAGCTCAACCTGTCACTGCCATCAGCATCATAACCTGCAATTGCAAATTGAGCCACTGCTTCACTGGCTCGCGCCAACACCCTGCAAGCACCTTACATATCCCATCTCCTCTGTATCATATTAGCTCCATCTTCTTGTAACTCACAACCTAGTGCAAATACCACCATCATTCCATAGCTTCTATGTCGCCTTCATCACAAAATCCACTGGTACTACGCAATCTCACATCCTCCGGTTGCACACTTCACTCAGCCACACCTGCGCACCAGCTAATGCCATCACCACACCCATTCAAACTCATAACACCTCCTTCGCTTCCTTGTCACCACCATGAGCATCTGTGTGCAGCTCAGCCTAACAGATTCACGGCTACATATTCTCAAGCTCGATCTAAAACCTCCATCGGGCCTCTGCAAATCAAGACAAACTCTCTTTCCCAAGTCAGTCCACTCCAATTCAGCTTCCAAAACCAATACTGCACCCATGTTAGTCCTTGCTTGCACCTTCTCACCATCGACAGTGGCATCAACTCGACCACAGACCCATTCTCGGCTCCAATCGATTATACCCATCTCTCAACAACATCGATTTCTTCTCTGTCTCTCCATAAATATCATCTTGACTCTTTATCCGGATCTCAACTCGGTTTCTTAAGTCGAGCACAAGAAACCCTATTCAATTGAATCTCAAACCCAAATCGAGAGCAACCCATTTTCCAATTTCCGAGACCTCGGCTTCTTCAACAAAGAACTCAATCAACTCGTTACCTACCAGCATCAACATACATTCATTTCCTGTAATTCAACAGCATCATTTCGATTTCCTCTCTCTGCCTCACAATAGCGGCATGAACCCATCGATGGCAGAATCATCTCTATCTTCTCGATCTCTCACAAACCCATTCGAACCCTAGCTTGAATTCATCAATCCCATAATTTCTCACAAACGATTGTACTCGATGTCGACTCGTCTCATCGCTAAAGCCACGACCCATCTCTTCTTCATCTCCGATTCGAACCTAGTTAAGAACAACCACCATCTCGAACTACAATTTGCATCGATCGTTTCTTTGATTTCTGATTTACGAGAGTTACTCAATCTGCTTCCTCTCGGTTTAAGCTCTCGATTTCAGCCTCTCTCTGCTCTCAATTTCTAATGCAACTTACCTCTCGATTTCGGTTTCGGGTGAAAGAATGAATTGAATGAGAAACTCTCGAGATGTATGGTTAGGTTGTGAGTGGAGTCTGGATCCCGGATCTGGGTAATGGGTAGGGCCAGGCCCAACTGGGTGCTACCCGAAAGATACCCGTCTTTGGATAAGGGCTACCCAAAGTGTTAGTAACGCCCATTGTTTAGTGATAAGGGGTACCACGAATGAGAGCCCCTTAACCTTGGCCGGTCTCGTGTTTAACATTCCTCAAATTGGGTTGCCCCTTAACCTCAACTGGCTCCATATATCAATCGCCCGTAAAATGACCTTTTTGCCCTTTTGCTCAAATTGGGTGATTTCTTCTTCTTTTCCTCCGTGCGACTCCATAGTAGCTATAAAACTCAAAACAAGCGTAAAATACATAATTTACACGAAAAATAGCAAAGAAAGCATAAACTACTAGATAGTAAATTAGGTGTATTCTACACCTATCACAGCACACCCATTAACACACAGACCCAAGCCAACACCTGCAATGCCATTTCAGGCCTTGCTCTCCATCTGGTTCAATTCCCTGGCAAGCATTTCAACTTCATTGCTCATACCCAGCACCTAATCACAAACTACAGCTGCACATCATTTCATTCCCTGGCTTCCATCTAAATCACCAGACCCAATCATACAGAGCAACACTATCTCCTCACTGGCTTCTCCACAGCTCTTAGCCACTGCTCCTGCTGCAATTTCTCAAACTCCAGCTGACTACTCCCAACAGCACAAAAACTCAGAACCACCAAACCCATAATTCCTTCATCAGATCTGCTTTTCTGTTGCCTTCACTGCCACTTCAACCCTGTTGAGCTTCTTCACTTGCAACTCCAGTTCCATCTGCTCAGTCTAAGCTCATTGTACCCATTGTAGCCATCAACACAGAACTTAACCATGCCCTGTACCAACAACTCCATTCATGAGCAACACTCTATTCTCCACAACAGCACTCCACCATAACCTCTGCCTGTTAGCCTTTCAAGCTTCAATTCCACAGCAACAAACCCATCATCAATCGACCAGCTCTGATCCATTCTCTACATCGACTTCATCTATTGTGCTTTAAACCCATAACAGGTTCATACCCTAACTTCAGATTCATGGTTGCAACTCAACCAAGCTTAAAATCAACCTCTCCTGTGAAAATACAAATCCAGAGCTCATTGATTTAGCAGTTCCCAGATCCATTTCTGGATTCAACAGCACAAGACCCTATTTCATCGATATGCCACCATTATCACGGCATCAATCACTACCCATTCTTCTTCTATGCTTCCTCATCTCAATCTACGCACCTCTGATTTCACATTTTCTCGATTCATTTCTCTTCAATCACCAGCAGCCCTGATGTCAAATCCTCCAGCACACGTCTCGATCTGAATACATCAGCAGCACTTCACAGCAGAAAGCCTCCCCTGACTCTCTAATTCATCTTCTCCCTGAGCTTCATCAATCATCAGTTTTACTTTCTCGATCTCGATTTCCTGATGACAGCCAATTTCTTCTCAGTTTCAGGTGAAACATTGAATGAAAGAATGATTGGGAAGAAAGAACTCTCTCTCGATTTAGGGTTAGATTAAATGAGGGTAGGTTATTCAGTGTCTGGTCACAGTGATAAGGGCTAACCTGATGGCAACCCCTTAACTTGAATTGAGGTGCCAACAGCATTCACCACTAAAATGACCATCTTGCCCTTTTCTTTCCGATTCTCATTTTGCTCATAACTTCTTCATACGAGCTCAGAATGACTCCGTTCTTTCGCCATTGTCTTCATCTTCTCGTCCTCTACACAATGAAAAGTAGAAATCTTGTATTTGAACGAGTTCCACTGGGTCTTTGGCCCTTCTTCACTTGTGACTTCACTTTTGTAGCTATTTCCACTTCTTTTTGCTCCAAATGACTCCACAACACCTGATAACTCAAAACCAATATAAGATACATAATTCACAAGAAAACTCGCAAAGAAAGCATAAATACTAGATATAACATTATGTGTTTTACAACACCTATCATGGACCATGAACGTTGAATTAGGTCACTTGACCGTGACGTATCCTTATGCCAGCTAAAGCAGTAATGATAATTAGGTTAATGAGATTGCTAGATCGATCATAAACCATTATGTTGGCAAACTCAACACTTGACAGGAAAGTCGTATGAAAATAATCATTGTTGAATGATCACAGAAGGTCCATCTCGATCTGTGTGTCATGAGTTAGTCGAATGAGAAGGAGAGAATATAATATCGAAATAATGGTCGACTAACGAACCAAATGTTGGTTGATGAACCAACAAAATACTGATAGCTGGATCAGTATGAAATTCTCAAATGTTGATAGTTGAATCAACATGAAAAATATTGCTTTGAAAAGCAATTGATAGTTGATTCAATAAAATATTAAAAAAATGTTGGTAGCCGATCGAATATTAAATTATTAATTAAAATTTTGATGGCTGGATCAACATAAAAATGATTGGTGTTTGAACTTGTTCAAAATTATGCTAGACAGAGCATTTGGTTCAAAATCCTAATTTTGATCAATGGATGATTAGCTGAGAATCAACCAATGGGGACAGGGACGGGCTACATGAGGTGATAGGTCGACTATATAGTGTCCAGATGCTCGACTGAGCATTCACCAAAGTCCTTTACAGAGCAGTTAGTGAAATGACGATTAATTGTTGTTTTAGTCATTATTAAAATAATGCTTGACTGAGCATTAAATAATAAAACCAAATTATGGAGAGAGGAGGAACTGACCCTTAGTGGTCGTGGGACCATCCGATGGTGCGTGGATGATCTTCTCAGTTGAAGGAAAGAGTTTGAACCAAATATGGACTTTGGATGATTGATTAGGTCAAAAATCATCAAAAGAGGTGGGACCAGCTTTTGCAAGCCAAAGGGCCGACCATGACCGGTCATGGTGGCATGCCCGTGTCGCATATTATCCGCGGACCAATCCTGAGAATTTTGGTATTTTCTGTTGGTCCATCGAGCATTATTTGTTCCTTTTATGAAGAATCTGAGTTTAACTGAAACTCTTAATTTTAGTTGAAAGTCCAACCATTAAAAATATTAAAATAATATTTTTTAAATATTTCTCGTGGTAGAAAGACATGGTGGTTGCGAAAATACTTGCTTTGCTAACCATATGGCCCATGGAGCAATATTGAAAAGATATAGAAATATGGAGTTTTGATAGAGAGAGGAAGTCCTTGAAAGAGGAAACCCTAATAATAATAATATAATAATATAATAAGAGAAAGGAGTGGGGATCGGCCAAAACCAACACACGGCTAGCCGACCGGCCGTGTGGGCCCCACCCCACAATTTTCCTTATTTTTATTATTTTATTAATATTTTCTCTCTCTTTCTTTTCCTTCTTTGATCAAACTTCCCTATCCTTGTTCTTCCATGTTTTTGGATGTTCTTTTGAGCATTTTCATTAAAGACATCCGCGCCTTTTACTCGTGGTGCCTTTTATGCCCGGAAGGTAAATATTCATTACTGCTCTATGGAATTCAAATGAGAAAAGCCATGGATTCTGAGTAAGTGAATATTAATGTATTTTCAGGAATTCAAATGATGAATACAGCGACTAGAATTAATTAGTGGCTCTATACTAACATGGAATATGTCTAGGAGCAGATATGTGGTGATCAAAGTCATATTTGCTTTTTGGGTCAGACACCAGAGATGAATTCTGAATTCAAAAGAGACGCTGAGTCTTTCAGCTTAATCATGAAATATATGGAACATTGAAATCTTTTGCCTCAGAAACCCTAATGTCGCCGACATATATTATTACTTTCATGAAGTTTACAGAACTGAAATTCACTTCTCTTGCGGAAGGTGAGGACACGAATTTCTTATGATTCCAATATTAATCACAGATGCATTCGATGTGATTTTATGAATATGACCTTCGTCAAAAATCCACCATCAAAAGTTATACAGGATCCAAGGACGAGGAAGCTTGTTGGGATAGGCCGTAGAGCGGGTCAATTATATCTCCTATAAACTCTCATTATCCCTCCATAGTAGAAGTGTCAAGTTGTTGTTGCCTCCATATTTGTGTTACCTTCTACTGTTTCCCCATTCATGTCTTGGCATTCTA
This sequence comes from Papaver armeniacum, assembly GCA_023531295.1. NCBI lineage: Eukaryota > Viridiplantae > Streptophyta > Magnoliopsida > Ranunculales > Papaveraceae > Papaver > Papaver armeniacum. The sequence continues at coordinate 43,330 of JAJJWW010016411.1, read as the reverse complement.
GATTATGCCATGTTTCATTTCTCGTTTTACATACATGATCAATATGGGTTTGTAAGGATCAACTCAGCTAGATAATAATCGTGATGTATTACTTATAAGATGGCTAAACAACCAGCACTTTCATTCAATGACACTACCACTTTCTCAATTGCACCATCTGATCTCATTTTTTTTGACATTTGAGGAAAGGCACTTATTGTTTCTAAAGGGGGCTGCTTTATATTATGTTATTTTTATCGATGATTACACCCGATATACTTTGTTATACCTCTTTAGTTCTATATCAGATTTTTTCAAAATGTACAATGAGTTTTCTACCATGATCAAAACCCAATTTGCGAAAACTATTAAAATCTTTCGTGCTGATCAAGGGGAGGAATATACTTCGAATCCATTCAAAAAGTTTCTCAAATCAAAAGGTACACTTCTCCACCTATCTTGCACTGAAACTCTTGAACAAAATGGTGTTGTAGAACGCAAACACCGTCATATTGTTGAAACAACTGGGACTCAATTATTCTCTGCATGCGTTCTCTCTAACTTTTGGGGAGAATGTGTTCTTACTGTTGCCTATACAATCAATCGTATTCCAACAATTGATATAGGTGGAATGTCTCCATATGAGCGTCTCCATGGAAAAATACCCAATTACTCCGAGCTTCGTGCTTCTGGTTCAGCATGTTTCATTCTTCATCTCACGTGAACAAAATAAACCCAGTAAAAAGAATGCAATATGTGTATTTTTAGGATATGTGGTAGAACAAAAAGGATACCGTTGTTATGATCCAACAACCCAAAAGCTTCGCATATGTCGTCATGTAACCTTTTTGGAGTACCATTCTGGTCCCTTCCAAGTAGAAAAGTCTTTAGAGAGTTTCATATATCTTGATCCTTTTGATATTGTATCTTCTTCATCAGAACCTATCTCTGTCACCTCTACTCCCACTCTTGAGATCAATACACCATTAGAAACTCCTCAATCACCTACTCTTGAGATAACTTGTACCTTGCATACGTCTCAATCTCCTCTAAACCACTCTATGCTTCATCCTGACGTTGATTCTCCAGAGCAGGATCCTACATCCGAAGTAACTACCATGGATCCTCGTGAAAGGCGTCCACCAACTAAGCTATCTGATTACCATTGTTATCTATCAACTATTTTGTCTTTATATGAACCTAAGTCATATAGCAAAGCATCAGCCATACCAGTTTAGAAATATTCAATAAAAAAGGAGATAACTAATAGAGCTGGAACATGGGACATGGTAGACTTGCCTCCTGAAAAGTCATTTGTTGGGTGCAAATGGGTATACAAGATAAAAACAAAATACGATGGTTCGATTGAGCGTTATAAATCTCGTCTTGTTTCTAAGGGATACACTCAAATATATGAAATCAATTTATGAAGAAATATTTGCTCTTGTAGCTCGTATGACCACAATACGTGCTCTTTTTGGTGTTGCTTCTGCAAGTAAATGGGAACTTCATCAAATGGATGTTACCGATGTGTTTCCTCACGGAGATCTTCAAGAAGAGGTATATATGCAACCACCTCTAGGTTTTGTAAGCTTCGTCGAGCGTTATATAGCCTTAAACAAGCACCTCGTGCTTGGTTTGAAAATTTTAGCAGTGCAATTCTTCAATAGGGATTCACTCAGAGTTCTTATGACTCTGATATGTTCTCCCGAAAGTCAGAAAAGGGGATTGTGCTTTTTCTTCTTTATGTTGATGACATGGTTATCACAGATAGTGACTTAAAGGATATTAACGCTCTAAAGTCACAATTCAGTTCATCTTTTGAGATGAAAAACCTTAGCTCTTTACGGTACTTTCTCGGCATTGAAGTTGATCCATCTTAAGGATACTTTGTCTCTCAAGTAAAGTACGCTTCTGAGATACTCAATCCTGCAGGCTTAACTGATAACAAAATAGTTGATACTCCACTTGAATTAAATGTGAAATATAATCATGTAGATGGAGAAGCTCTATCCAATCCTACACTATATTGTGAACTTGCGGGTAGTCTCAATTATTTAACTATCGCTCGACCATACATTATTCATGCATGAGGATTTAATTTGTTGTTGTCTGAATGAAAAGCGACAGGAAAAACCAGTTATTTTCCGAGTTTCTCTTCTTCTTCCATGGCGGAAACCTTCTTCTCCGAGTAAACCGTAGGACCGCTTGGGGGAAAAGACAGATCACGAGCATAGGGATATAAACGAGGATCCCGATTAAGGTACAAGAGGTCACATTGTTGGGGGCGAGATTTTCTTTCACCTTTTTTCCTTTCTCTTTGTTTATGAATGTCCATGTCTCTATCTCTATTGAAAATCTGTTGGGATTTTTGTAAATAATCTTGTTCCTTCTTAAGTTTTTTATTCAATCATGATCCTGAAATGTTTAATTAAGTTTTCATTCTTTTTGTTTTTGGGGTAAGAACCAGGGTTGGAAATCTAGGGTCTTTCATTTAGGTAGGCTTCGATTTTGACTTAGGGGTTCTCAATTGAGTTTGCAAATCTTATTTTGGATTCCTCTCTATTTTGTTTGTTATTTGGATTGATATTTGTTGTTTGTTCTCAGTGTCTTTTGGTCCCCTATGTTTTAGGTGTTGTAATGATTGCTCCCTTTTAGGAATTACATAATTCGTTTCTTGTCTCCATCTCTTTAAGTGGGTTTGTTGTTGATGTGCAATTAGAAAATGGGTTTAGCTAATTTCTCCCTATCTTTTTGTTTCTCTAGAAATTGGGATAATCTGATTATTTTAGTTATATGGTTTAATTCGGGTCTTTGTAATTTCTATTGAAATTGTGTTAGTGATCAAATATGAATTAAGTAAGTTCTTATTTATATCTAAGGTTGAGTAATTTCTTTTGAAATTGTTATTATGATCTTCTGATTATGTAATTCTATTGAACTGTGGTAGTAATCAATTGGAATTGTGTGTTTTATAGTGAAAATTTAGGATAGTGTAATTTCCTGTGTAGCCATGATTTTAATGTTCTGCTTAGTGTTCTGCAGTTTCTATTGAACTGTGGTAGTAATCAATTGGAATTGTGAGTTTTATAGTGACAATTTAGGATTGTGTAATTCATGTTTAGCCATGATTTTAATGTTCTGCTTAGTGTTATGCAGTTTGTTTCGAATTTCGAATTGAAACTATGTATTCAATCTCTTGCCATTGTCCTGATCTGTTTACTAATATCTACCCTGGTCTTTCTTAATCTTGTCTTATTCCATGTTTGTGTTCTTTTGGCCTTGTGTGATTTGTATTGGATTGATCAACTAAATATTACTTTTCCAATGTTCTCCTTGTCTGGATTTAATTAACCATCCGTGTCTTACATGGAACATACTGTGGCTAGTCTGTCTCTGTCTATTCAGTGCTACAATTTTTGCAGATTCTTTTTGCTATTGGAAGCAGTAGTACTGCTTGTGTTTTCTTCTTGTCACAACATGTCGTTTACAAGTATTATTATAATGTTTTATTGACAAAGTGATGTCTCGATTTTGACCTAGTTATCTTTTTGTGCAATGACTAAACCAATTTGTCTTAACTAATTTTTAATTTCACCTCCCAACCAGAATGAGATGTCTTTCTGCAATTGTTGGTTTCAATTTTTTTTTAACCAGTTTTGGTTGAGGGATGAAATAGAAAATATTTGTGATATTTATGATGATATAGACAAATGGGTACTATAGTTGGGGGTGTGAGTTCATAATCTAGAAGGATTCTGTTTGGATGCTTTAACCTTCCTCTCTGTGGGTCTTTTGTCACCAGAAATTCAGCTCATTTTATGTGTTCTCATCTAGTGTTATCATAGTTCTCCCTAAGATAGTTAATTTTCTTATAATTTTTCTTTTAAGATCTTTTTTGTTTAATGTTTAGTAATATAGGATCTCTTTTTTCGTTAAGTGTTTCCTTCTCGTGCGATTTATGTCATTTGTACATGTTTTTTAAAACCTTTTTGTTGTCTTAGTTTTATTTGTTAGAAATCTTCCAACGCCTCTTTTGTATGCGCCTAATATGAAGAATGTTACCCTTATCCCAAACCTATGCTCCTCTGATCTGGATAAAACCCCAGGTAAGTCCTCTCAGAATACTTTGGTCATATCAACCTCCTTCACTCCCTCTTATTCATCCTATTTACTCTCCTGCAGCAAAACCCACTTCATCTTTTACTTCTTATCCTCATAATGACTATCCTAGATTTGAATTGTCAAGGCATAAACCTTCCATCCTCAATTTAACACTTAAGAGGATTGGTCTCTCTTCGTAAGCCCAATATTTTGTTTCTTTCTGAAACTTTAGCTAAGAATCAGCATATGAGAAGCTTATCACAATCCCTTCAGTTCCATAATCACTTTTCAGTCCCAAAAATTGGAAGGCGAGGCGGTCTCTGTTTAATGTGGGAAGATAACCTAATTATCCAGATTTTATTTCACTCACAAAACTTCATCCACACAATAGTTACACCACCACCCCCTGGACAACCTTGGTTCTGCAATGGTATTTATGGCCCGCCACACCCGGATATCTGGAAAAATCTTCGGTAAGAATTTCCAACAATCTTCAACAACATCAACCCTTCCACACCATGGCTTTTATTAGGAGACTTTAACGACGTCTTAGATCAATCAGAAAAAAAGGAGGAAGACAAGTAACATATGCTCAATCTCAACATTTCCTCACTCTAATGGACCAGATGGGTTTTATTGATCTGGGGTTCCGAGGAGACCCCTACACTTGGATAAACAACCAAATGGGTCAGGATAACATTTTAGAAAGACTAGATGGAGCAATGGAGACCCAACATTGGCGTACTGCGAATCCGCATGCAACAGTTACTCATCTTCCAAGAATGGCATTTGATCACGGCCCAATACTACTACAAGAGAAAGCGATGGATTGGGAGGGAACAAAAAATTACAAATTTGAACACCTATGGCTCTCTCATCTACAGCTCAAACAAGTGGTTGAAACAGCTTGGGAACAACAACAAGATAATGAACCTACCCTTGATCTTCAACTAAAACTCATAACAACCGGACAAACACTCTTGGAATGGAACAAAGAAACTTTTGGCCACCTACCAACCATGATCAAGAATCGACATCCAAGATAAAGCACGCTCAACATCAATGTGCTACACAATCGAGCGGCGATCTGGAATTTTGGCTGATCCAAGAAAAATAACTAAGAATTGATCATGATGGGCAACTACAATGTTATGCGACATACTGGCAGCAAAGATCCAGAATTCAATGGTTGCAATCGGGCGATCTCAACACAACCTTTTTCCATACTAAAGCTATCATTCACAGAGCCTGTAACAATATACAACAATTACAAGACCCACAAAATAATTGGGTTAACAAGAAAGAAGACATTGTTCAACTCATTCTGTATCATTATTCTCAACAATATACGGCCCCACCTACGGTGAGAAATGAAGATCTTTTTACAAATATCAGGCCAAGATTAACTCCCAGACAATCAGACCTACTTACGAAGAAAGTAACTATAGCAGAAATCAAACAAGCACTCTTCTCCATAAACTCCGAAAGTGCTCCTGGTCCAGATGGTTACACAAGTAAGTTTTTCAAATTATTATGGGAAACAACTCATTCCCAATTGATAGCAATGGTTCGAAGTTTTTTTAATAATCTAAACATGCATCCTCTCATGAATCACACAAACATAACACTAATACCTAAAGTAGACCATCCTTCAAAACCTTCGCAGTTTAGACCCATAGCACTTTGTAACGTCACATATAAAATCATTGCAAAAATCTTTGTCAACCGAATTAGACCCCTACTCCCTTTCTTAATAAGCCCCTACCAAAGTGCTTTTGTGCCACAAAGATCAATCCACGATAACGTAGCAATTGCCGGAGAACTCTTCCATCATATCAGAACCTCAAACCTCACCAAGGATCCAAAAATAGCCCTCAAACTGGATATTCCGAAAGCCTATGATAGCTTAGATTGGGGATTCATCAAAACCTCCTTTATAAAACTTGGATTTCCTTCATTCTTTATAGATTACATTATGCTGTGTGTCACAATAGTTACATATTCGGTCAACATAAATGGTACACCTCATGGATACATCAACCCAACTAGAGGTATCGGACAAGGAGACCCGTTATCTTCCTATATATTCATCATATGTCTTTGAAATCCTATCTACAAATCTAGGAAACCTTGAAAACCAAAAGTTAGTTCAAGGACTAAACATTTCTAAAAAAGCACCATCCATTACTCATCTAATGTATGCGGATGATTTATTAATTACCTATAAAGCCTAGGATCAGAGTAACCATTACCTTAAGACCCTACTCCAATCCTATGGCACTTCTGCAAGATAGGTAATTAATACTTCCAAATCAGTAATAATTCATCACCCAAGACTAGATGCGATCAAGGTAAATGAATTACAACAATTTTTCGATATGCCTCCAACATCAAAACCTCCAACCTATCTAGGCATCCAATTCAAACAAGGAAGATCTTCCAATCAAACCTTCGCATCCCTCCTACAAAGATTATACCGGAAAGCTAAAGGATGGATGACAAAATGCCTAACTTCATCTGGAAGACTCACTCTCATCAAAGCCTCCCTTACCCCGACCTCAAACCACATTATGCAAACACAAAACCTACCCAGTACTGTTCACAAACAAATAGATCGTATCACTAAAAAAAAAACCTGGGACATGACTCAACAACTAAAAAGCTTCACCCTATAGGTCAGGATAAAGTAACAAAACCATTATCCGAAGGAGGGTTAGGCATAAGGAAAAGCAAGATCATAATAAGTCTCTCCTAATGAAAAGAATTTGGAATTTGCATGAACAACCTAACTCCATCTGTGGAAGTCTCTTCAGTGCAAAATATCATGATTAACAACCTATTCTACAAGGTATTCATCCTCTTCCAGTCCTCAATGGAGACAACTGGCATCAATTGTCCCTGCCATGCAACAACTGATTTTCCATCGTATTGGAAATGGGTTATCAACTCCAGTAGAAGCCAATTGGATTCCACACTCACCGCATCTAGACCCAGCACAATGTTACCCAATCCGACTGGTAGTAGATATCATTGACCCAATCTCTCATACCGGAATCAAGAAAAATTAAGCACCCTTCCCAATCCTATAGCCCAAAAAATCATAAACATCCACCTTCCCCAAAATAACCCACAAGATAAAATTATCTAGCCACACTCAAAATCTGGAAAATACACTACCTCTTCGGGATACAGATGTCTAACCCATGGTCAACCAACTCATACCCCTCTTCCACCTACCAAATTCCTGTGGACTTTACCATGTCCACCAAAAATTCGGCTTTTCTTGTGGAAAGCAATCAATGAAGGATTACCAACCTTCTCTCTCTTACATCATATCCATTTGACCAACTCGACATATGCCCCAGATGCAATGTTGATCCAGAATTGGCGATTCATTGTCCGAAGGCAACTACATCTTATAACACCTTGCTTACTCAACTTTCAAACTCACCAAACTCCAATTCCCCTCTCACTCTCACTCTCACTCTCACCTTAACAACTCAGACAACCATCTCCCAAATCCTACAACAATCTGCACGAACAGCTGTAATCTCCTCCTTTTGCTTTCTTTTTTGGACCTTATGGTTAGCTAGGAATGACCTAATATACCGCCAAAAACAAACAACTTCAGCCGAAATCTTAATCTAGGCTCAAAAACTGCAGCAAGAGTTCACTGCGGTACTAGATTCCTTACCACCGGTCCTACCAGAGATGCACCGATATATAACCACCCAAGAGGAGACAAAAGGATATTTACAATATCGGTTGGATGGTCAATTCCAAACATCAATTGGATTAAGATTAACACGGATGGGGCAACCGAGTCACCTGTGTTTTGCGGGAGCAGGATTCATCTGCAGAGATTCTGAAGAACGAACTTTATTAGCTATATCTCAACCTTTAGGAATTACGAGTGCATTAACCGCAGAAACTTGGGCTCTACTATTGGCTTCAAGAACGGCAACAGAAATACAATGGCCAAAAGTTCTCTTTGAAACTGACTCAGAAAACCTTTTGTGCTTCATCACATCCTCTACCCCCCCTCCTTGGCACATCTCAGGGATGATTGGGGAAATAAAGAATAGATTCAGACAGATCCCACATGCTGCTATTCAACACAACTACAGGGAAGGAAACCCAGCAGCATATGGTTTGCCCAATCATGCGGCAGATGGAAGTCAATTGGGAAACTCATCAACCAAAATATGGGACCACACGAACCCGTTTTTTATTAGTCAAATTCTATTTCAAGACTCGATGGGTACCACATACCCACGACCAATTGTAACCTAATTTCCTATCAATAAAATGCATGCTTCAGAAAAAAAAATACATTAGTCATGCAATTCATATTGTGAGTCAGTTTATGTCAGCTCCATGGTCAGCACATTATGCTGATGTCCTCAGAATCTTGCGTTATTGTAAGAGCAAGAAAATCTCCAAATCGCATAGTTAGCACATCGGTTAGTTAGGATTGTTATTTCTAAACCTGTAATATTGAGACAATTGTATTATGACAGCTCATTCCTATCTGTATTTGTTTTCTTCTTCTGTAACTGATACTATAAGTATCACTTCCTTTCCTTTATATTTTCTTAACAGATTCAATACAACAAATCACTGTTCCTACATGGTATCAGATACCAAGAGTGGAATTTCAATTTCCAACCCTAAAATCTGATTAACTCGATCCTTACAACCTTGTTCTTGAGCAATCATGCCTAGAACCACCAATAATTCTTCTTCTTCCGCTGCACAACCATCAAATCCAAACAACAACACCAACAACAACACAAACAATCTTTTTCCTAACCTAAATTCATCAGTTTTTCCACCTCTTTCTGGTTCACCATTGATGAATCAACAACAACAACCTCCAATTTCACCACAACAACCACAATTTCAATCTCTTTTTCGTTGTCCACAACTTCCTTTTCAGAACATCTCAAATTTTGTTTCAACAAAACTCGATGGATCCAATTTTCTTGTTTGGAGGGATCAATTATCATCAATCTTGATCAGCACCAACTTATACGGTCTTGTGTATGGATCTATTCCTCAACTGCCTCAATTTGTGATTCATATTACTCTTCAAGCACCTAATCCGCAGTTTCTTGAATGGCGTTCGATGGATCAATTTGTAAGTTCTTGTATCAACGCTACAGTTTTACCGTGTCTTGCTTCTGAATTGCTTGGAAAGACTACTGCTAAGGACAAATGGGATCATCTTTCAAGAATCTTTACCCAACAGTTTTTTGCAAGAAAATCTCAATTGAGATCTCAACTTCATACAATCAAGAGAGGTAACAGCTTTATCTTTGAGTTTCTTCAACAAATCAAGTTTATCTCTGACTCTTTAGCTGAAATTGGTGAACTTGTTACTGATGAAGATTTAGTTATGTACACCTTATCTGGATTAGGGAGAGAATTTGCTCACTTTTTTATTACTATCCAAAATCGAGAAACTCCTCTTGTTTTCTCTGAACTTAGAGCTAGACTCATCCATCATGAACAATGGCTTAAAAATCAAGAGCAAGAATCTTATCCTCCTCTAATCATAGATCCCACAAACTCTGCCTTTTTTGTGCTTAAATTTGCTAATTCTCATCACTCACCTGGAAGCTCTTCTTCCTCCCCAAGCAATTCACACACATTGCCAACTTACAGAGGTTCTGGTACTAATTCTTCTGCTCCTAGTAATGGTGGTACTACATTACCAAGAGGTGAATTAAATCCACATCAGAGAGTTGACTATTCAACTATTTCATGCCAAATTTGTAATAAGTTGGGACACTTTGCTAGTAGGTGTAGATTTAGGTATTCTACAAGCAAGAAGCAATCTACTCCATCAGTTCAAAAGGCTTTTGCTTGAATGGAACTCTCAACTCCAGCTTTTAATCCATGGACTGCTGCTATACATGCTTCTTCTTCTGGTGCTGGTGAGTGTTCTACTTCAACAGGTCACTGGAGTTCCAATGATACTGGTCCAAGATGGAACCCTGACTCAGGTGCTACTAGTCATATGACTAATGACTCTTCTATCCTCACTGCACAAGAGGAATTCACTGGTGAAGAGCAAGTTATGATTGGTGATGGTAAGTTACTACCAATCTCATTAACTGGTTCTTCTACATTAGTCCCTACTACTAGCTCAAACTCTTTTGTGTTGGATAAGGTTCTTTTTGTGCCAAGTATCAAACATAATCTTCTTTCAATTGAAAAATTTACTGTTGATAATCAATGCTCTTTTGAATTCTTTCCTTGGGGTTATGAAATAAAGTCCATTCACAGTAAGCAAGTTCTAGCCAGAGGAGTGATGCAGAACAACTTATATCCACTACAAGCATCAACAAGAAAACTTCTTCAGTCAGCTCATCAGTTTGCTTTTACTTCCATTTTGGCAACTCCATACATATGGCATCAAAGGTTAGGCCATCCAGCTCAGAAAATTCTCAAGAAACTTGACTCATCTGCAACAATAAGACTCTCCAACAAGAAATTTGATTCTGTTTGTGGTTCTTGTCTGATGGGAAAAAGTGTATGTTTACCTTTTAGAATTTCTAATTCCAGTTCAAATAAACCTTTGGCTTTGATCCATTGTGATATTTGGGGACCAACTCCCATTCAGTCTACTCTAGAATATAGGTACTACATTTTGTTTGTAGATGACTACAACAAATTTACTTGGATTTATCCAATGAAATGTAAGTCTGATAGTCTGTCTTGTTTCAAACTTTTCAAGAAATCAATGGAAAAACTATTTGATTCAACAAGTAAAGAGTTTCAAACTGATGGTGCTTATGAGTTGGTTAAGGGAGTTTTTAGATCTTTTCTTGATTCCACTGGTATTTCTGTAAGAATCTCTTGTCCTAATGTACATCAACGGAATGGAGCTGCAGAAAGAAAACATGGACATGTTACAGAAATGGGCAATACTTTGTCTTTTAGAGCTTCTCTTCCAAAGAGATTTTGGTATGACTCCTTCTTAACAGCTTCTTATCTTATCAATAGGACTCCAACAAAGCTTCTAGATTATAAATGTCCTTATGAAATCTTATTTGGTAAGCTTCCCAACTATGCATTTCTGAAGGTCTTTGATTGTCTGTGTTTTCCCAACATTGCACATACTAGAAAAGACAAGTTGAATCCTAAATCAAATCCTTGTGTATTTCTAGGTTATAGTCCTTATCATAAAGAGTATCGGTGCTATGATCCATACACTCATAGGGTTCATACAACTGTTCATGTCATATTCAATGAACTTGTTTTTCCATATAATACTTTTACTGTACATTCATTGACACTTTCAGAATCTGTGACCACTGAAGATGGTTTGTCTGATACTTCTACAGCTGGTATTTCTTCATCTCCATCATCTGATACTTCTGGTTCACTCTCATTGCCTATACCTGCAGATACTTCTACTTCTGGTACTATCATCACTGATTCTTCTTCAGCTCAGGTATCATCCACACCTTTGCTTCTACTAGAATACATACAAGGTTTAAGTCTGGCATCAATAAATCCAAATCTCTAGATTCAAATTTTGTGGCACATAGTCATATTAAACATCCAATCCCTGTTGCCTTTAGTGCTATTCTAGAATCTTTAGAAGAGCCTAAAACTTTCAAACAAGCTTCTAAGCTTCCACAATGGGTTCAGGCAATGAAAAATGAACACACTGCTTTGTATGAGAATAGAACTTATGAGCATGTACCTTATCAACCTGGTATGAATGTTCTTAGATGTAAGTGGGTCTATAAGACAAAACTGAAAGCTGATGGTACTTTATAAAGATTTAAAGCAAGATTAGTGGCCAAAGGCTATCATCAAGTTGATGGAGTGGATTATGAAGAAACTTTTAGCCATGTGGTTAAAGCTACAACCATTAGATGTGTGTTAAGTCTTGCTTTCTGACATAAATGGAGCATGAGACAATTAGATGTATCAAATGCATTTTTGCATGGTACTCTTACTGAGGATGTTTACATGGAACAACCTCCAGGATTTGTATCTTCTGAGTTTCCTTCTCATGTCTGCCATTTAAAGAAATCTCTTTATGGGTTAAAACAAGCCCCAAGGGCTTGGTTTGATAGATTCAGTGGCTATCTTCTATCTTATGGTTTTACTCAATCAGCATGTGATCACTCCATGTTCTTCTTCAGCAAGTCAGGTGTAAAAATGATTTTACCAGTATATGTTGATGATATAATCCTTGTGGGAAATTCTGACAATCATTTGGATTCTTTTATTTCTTCATTGAAGACTCAATTTGCCATGAAGGACTTAGGTGCTCTGTCATATTTTCTGGGTATTGAGGCTAAATTAGATACTTCAACAAATTCTTTACTTCTTACTCAAAATAAATATTCTGTTGAGTTGCTCAAAAAGTTTGATATGCTGGAGTGTAAACCTTGTAAATCACATGTTGCTCAAGGCAGAAGAGCCTCTTTATATGATGGATCTTTACTTGAGGATCCTGCTTATTACAGAAGTCTTGTGGGTGCTCTGCAGTATCTCACACTTACTAGGCCTGATGTGAGTTTTGTTGTAAATTATGTTGCCCAATTCATGCATCAACCTACTGATGTTCACTTGCAACTTGCTAAGAGGATTCTGAGATTTATCAAGGGCTCTTTAGGTACTGGAATTACTCTTGTTGGAGGGGATTGCTCTACCATAATTGCATTTACTGATAGTGATTGGGCAGGTTGTCCAGATTCAAGAAAGTCTACTACTGGTTATTGTGTTTTTCTTGGTCAGAATCACTGTTTGCTTGATCTTCAAAAAAACAACCTACTCAAATCCCATTCTTCTATTGAAGTTTGAATATAAGGCACTATCTCAGAGTCGCCTCAAATAAGATGGATTTCTTATATCATGGATGAATTAGGAGCTCCTATCGATATCCTTGCACTTGTGTTACGTGATAATATTGGTGCGGGATGTCTAGCCGCAAATCCAATTTGTCATGCTAGAACCAAACATGTGGAGTTGGATTATCATTCATCGAAAGTTTGGTTATGCTTGGTTTTCAGTTGTTAGATATGTCCCTTCCTTGCGAGAATATTGTTGACTTATTCACCAAAGGGTTATCTAAAAAATTGTTCCTCGGAGTTCTGAGCAAACTTTTACACTTTGACAGTGTTCAGTTTGAGGGGGACTATAAGAGCAAGAAAATCTCCAACTCAGGTTACAGCTCAGACAGTTAGTTAGGATTGTTATTTCTAAACCTGTAATAGTGAGACAATTTATCTTGTGATGACTCATTCCTATCTGTATTTGTTTTCTTCTTCTGTAACTGATACTATAAGTATCACTTCCTTTCCTTTGTATTTTCTTAACAGATTCAATACAACAAATCACTGTTCCTAGTGTTATATCAAAGGTACATTATATCAAGGATTACACTTTTCTTCTACATTTGATCTTAATCTCAAGGCATACTCCAATTCTGATTGGGCTGGTGATGTCAGTGATCGTAGTTCAACTACCGGATATTGTATGTTTCTTGGTAATTCTCTAATTTCCTGGCGTAGTAAGAAACAAACGATTATTTCTCGTTCTAGTGCGGAAGCAGAATATCGAGCTCTTGCTCATACTACATCTGAAATTATCCGGCTGTGTTGGCTTCTTGGTGAAATGGGAGTCCATCTCTCAAAACCCACTCTGTTATTCTGTGATAACAAGGTTGCTAATTCACATTACCCATATTAATGTTTTTCGTGCACGTAAGAAACACATTGAGATTTATTGTCACTTTTGTACGACATCATTACAAACAACAAACTATTGGACGATTTATTCACGAAGTCCATCCTCTGCTCGTCTTTAGAAATATTTTTAATATCCAAATTCAATGTGCTCCGGACCATCTTGGGGGTAACATATCCTTGCATATCTTAGTTTCCATGTATACTGCATATTATGTATATACTAGTCACCTTTCTAGTTCATCATCAATTGTATAAGAGGTGCAGTGCTCCATTGTAATAAACACACAATCAATATATAGAAAACTCGATGCCATGAACAGCTTTGTCAGAAACAAGGATGGTTTTCAAAAGAACATGTTGACACCGAAATACCACTGCAGTCCCAGAGTATGTGGTAAACAAAAACATAAGAAAAAAACGTCAGATATTAGAAGTAAAACTACAGGGATGCGAATCAGTTGATGAAATAGAAGAGCCTGCTTCAGATCGTGGAATACATGTACAGATGAAGGATTGGTTTAGATACAACAAAAGGTGCATAGCTTATTCAAATCGAAGAAGCAGATCTCAACACTTTCTCAAGCTTCTCAGCCTTGATATAATCTTTCTCAGTAAGAGGTCCGGCAGGAAAAGGTGTTATCTCGACAATCAAATGTGGAGTTGGAAGTTCATCAAATAAAGCTCTCACATTGTTACAGCACACACTCTCCCCATGAGCACTCTCCCTTCTGATCTGACAACCCTAAAGAAAATAATAAAAGAACTTCCATATTAGAGAAAGAGATTCAACAACTTCTTCAAATCAATTTTCATATTAGCTAGGTCAGGTTTCTCCACAATTTAAAGTGTTTCTTAGATAAAACTGGAACTAAAGACCTGAACTGGAAGGGTAGAGGCTTACCAATAAGAAATACAAAAGATAAGTAGTAAAGCAGAAAAGGGGTTAAGGTTTGTCTGATCAGAAATTAGAATCTTACGATTGCACAAGACTAACTTACTATAATGAAATCTTTTTACTAATTGTAATCCAGTAATATGGAAAAGAATGTTAAAAGCGGTTTCTATATAAAAAACCATCAAGAAATTGGGCAAGAGTCGGATTACCTTATGGGATGAAGCATCTAAGAAGTGATCATCATCTGATAGTAAAGAGGCAATGGCCTTGAGCAACTTTTTTCCGACAGTTTTGGAAGGTACTCTATAACTCCTTTTGAGAGTACCCTTTGTGGTTGGGTGCCATTTGCTCACCAATTTCCTTTTGTCATTTGCTTCTTTTTCCTCTTCTTCAACAAATCACAAAACCAAAATTTTC
Organism: Papaver armeniacum; assembly: GCA_023531295.1. Taxonomy (NCBI): domain Eukaryota; kingdom Viridiplantae; phylum Streptophyta; class Magnoliopsida; order Ranunculales; family Papaveraceae; genus Papaver; species Papaver armeniacum. The sequence goes on along the minus strand of JAJJWW010016411.1, from coordinate 28,219 downwards.
AATAAGTTTCTAGTTACTCATCAAAAAGTTCCAAAGATCCTCCTTAGGGAAAAAAGTTCCCAAGATCCTCCTTAGGGAAAAAAGTTCCTGATTCCATTAAAAAAACTTCCTAACAAAAATTGCTGAGAGTTTAGTAGATTCCCAATCTTATACCAGAATCATATCATCATCTCTCTTGAAAATGATAACATGTACTGCCTGGTTTGGTTTCATAAACCTGAAATGCAATGTAACCTAAATCCACAAAAGAGAGACATTTTTTTTTTTTTTTTGGAGAAAATCAAAATCATTTTTGTTTTTCTTATCCATGGAAATTAGATAGTATGTTTAATCAAAATTTGCAAGAAACCCACAAACCTGATCTTCCTTGAAAGCTTCCTAACCACTCAGAGAAACCCAAATCATTGTTTCCTGTTTTCACATCTAATAAACAAAAAACCCAAATCAATAAATAAGAAAAACTTCATAAACTTTCAAAATAACCTGAAATAACTAGAAACTAGAAATAACCTGAAAGAAAAGGACTATCTGGTGATCCAGCAAAACCAGCTTTGAGTAGAACATAAAAGATGCATACTCTACCAGCCCAAATAACAGGAGCCTCTAGCAAAGAAGCACTTAGTTTTCCATATCTTCTTCTATTAGTAGTAGTAGCAGTTGTCATGGAAATGCAAGATGATCTCTTCAATACTCTATCAAAGCAATGTAAGAGTTCATTCGGAAGAAGATAACATGGGTTATTATTTCTACCCTTAGATTGGGTACAACTAGATCGATAATAAGGCGATCCAAAGTTGGAATGATTTAATGAAATTAGCATCTCTTTTGTTCACTATTGTATTTCTTTTTCTTATTTAGAAGAAGAGGCAGGGCAAAGTTTTAGTATTTCAAGCTGAAGACTTGAGAGTGTGTGAGAGTGAGCCTAGCAGGGATTTTCTACATTCAAGAAGAGTTTCTAAATTTCCAGAGTAAAATATCTAGTGATTTTGGTTTCAATCACGACTGTCAGTATCAGTTTCCTGATAAACTCCATTGTTATTGTGTTGTGGATAAGAGCTGACAAATGGTGGGTCCCACAGAGGAACTTAGCCTGGTAAAAAACAGAAACCAATGGGCCGGACTGAATTTTTGGTTAGGGGATGACTGAGAAGTGATTTTCTTCAACCACTATTTCACCTTGGATGCAACTGTGGAAAAGATGGATGAAAATCCTTTCAACTTCTCACCAAATTGCCATAGACACGGAAACTTGGAGACTGAAGTCAGCTATGAAACTGAAGTAAATGATAAAAATGACTGACACTTCACCAACATAGCCAAAATTGAACATTTGACAGCTTGAAAAACGAAGAATTTCAACTATCAAAAGCTGCACTGCCCAGATAACATGTTAACAATGAGGAAACCAGAGATCAAAATAATGATAACCATTGCAGAGAGAAACGTTATCGAGGGAATCTTAGATTTCCATGAGAAGCACAACTAGGGCTTCAAAGTTGGAGACAAGATACTGAACAGTCAGTCTAACATACAATAACTACCGCTACGCATTGATTTAAATATGTACAAATCGAACGTCACTTTGGCCGAATGCAGTTCCACATGCAGGACATTTCCGATGGCGAATCTCTAGGTTTTTCTGGATACACGTGTTACAGAATAGGTGGTAGCATTTCGTAATTACAACCTGCCAAAAATGATAAGTGAGTAGAAATGAGAAAACATTCAAAAGTACAGGTAACAGTTTTCCGAGTGACAAATAGAAGCTTGCCCCAATTATGTTATTTGATGCTGTCAAATAATACTTAATCTTCAAAGTTACTTTTCAACTTTGGTAAAAAAAAAAAGATGTTCCACTGGAAGGTAAAACAGTAGTTATAGTCCCATGGAACAGAAATCAAACCTCCTTTGGCCGATCAGAACATACACCACACTTGAGAATTGCCTTGCAATCCTTGATCTCATCTTGGAGTATCTGTATTGCAGCCTCTCTTCTCTCCAAGCTCATCTCTGAAACCTTATTATTGACCTCACGCAGGTCTTCATCGAGTTTCTTCCTCTGAATCCTGTTAGAATCAGAAAAAGAAAAAAAAAGCAGCTCCACTTATTATGGAGGCACAAACATGTTCCAACAGCAATATGCATAACATGCCATGGTTTTGAAACCTCAACTGATAACCCGTCATAGAATCACCTCAAACCAGCAGTCTGATGAGGGTATCAACAGATGCCTCTTTACCCAGGAATCAAGAGTTGCATATGTGAACTCTTCTTTTGTTAATTCCTATTCCTTTTTATCGTTTTAAGTAAATATGTAATAACATAGTATAATACTCCCTCAGTCCTTCAAGAGTGATACACTTCTATCTTTTGTCCCCCAAAAAGAGATCCTCGGCAAAAATAAAGAATATTTTTCTGAGACTTCCCAATTATTTTTTTTCATTCCTAGAATTCTCTCTATTTCCCTAAAAACTGTGCAGATAGTGAAAGGGTCATTCTTTAAAGGGAAATCCTATATACTACTATAAACAATGCCCAAGAACAAGGTATACTACTGAATACAGTAAGCTTTGTGTATCAAAAGTTGGCTCCAATTAGCAAATGTTCAAGTAATAAGGAGTCGTACCTTTCCCTGTCCAAATCTCTCTGGAGCTCTGTCACCTTCCGTTGGTTTTGCTCAAATTCCTTTTCTGATGAGGAAATGGCACCCCTCAGCCACTTTAATTCTTTTTCAGCATCTGCCAATTCCCATTTTGAAGTATCGACGGTAGTGATAAGGTGTCTGTGTTCTGAACAAGCTTTTCCAGCTTCAGTCAGATAGGATTTCATCTGCAGAAATTCAAAATTATTGGTAACAAGAAAAAAAAAATTAAAGTAGTTGGTTTCAAGATTAAATGTAACCACACCTGATCTTCACTACGGGATATCTTCTGTTTGGATGCTTCTACTGATGCATGAACCTGCTGGAGTTTCTTTGCTAATGCTTGCTTCTCATAAAGAAGAAAACTTTGCGCTTGCTTCAGCTTCACACTCTCAGAAACAAGCTGGCTCGCATTCAAGATAGGACTCCTCAGGATAACCATAAAGCAAACTAGATATTTAGGGTATAAACAGGTTGAGATAAATAAGAAACGTGCCTTGATATTGTAATCATCTCTTTCAGCGACCTGCTGCACCAAATGTTGGTGCTGTGTTTGCATATCTTCATATGCTTGACCAATGGTCTACAGAAGCAACAGAAGAAAATCACAAAATATCGCAGTTTAGGGTCAATGATTTATGAGTGATAACTGATGCATGAAAACAAAATTTAAGGAACCATATACACCTCAATTTCAGCGATATAAGCTTCTGCTTCACTGTCCTTAATTTTTATGGCCTCTGTAAGTTCCAAAACCTCTCTGCAATTGGAAAATGATAGCAAGCAATTAAGTTAAGAAGGAATCACAATAGGCATCTTAGTATCAAATTTTAATATAGGTGAAACTGTTCAAATGGTTACAAACAATTCATCTTCATGTAAGAAACGCCACTGAACCAAAATGGTCATGTTGATGAGTTTCCACATTATGTTCATGTAAGACACATATAACGATGCCCTAAACGTATAAATGTTGCATAGCAATCTCTTGTTGTCAAATTTAATGCTTCGGAAGAATCTTAACCTTTAGTGAAGCCTAACTTTAATCAATTAAGGAAAAGAGATCTGACCTTTCGGAAACATCCAGTTTAGCTCTTAAATCTAAAATCTCAGATTCGGCAACAGACAACCTTTGCTGGCAAGCAGACTCGGCTTCATTTGCAGCTTTCACCCGTAGTTCTAGACTATGTTCATCTAGAGCATTCTTCAAGACTTCAGCTTGCGCACGAGCTCGAAGTTCGGATTCTTTTATTTCCAGCAGATCTCTGTTATAAATCCAAAGGTTACACGTGATATATCATCAATCAAAAGAAATCTTTGGACATGGAGTAGAACTACATAAAAGACTCTACAGATGACATTTCCAGTAGACAGGACAGCCTGTGTCATTGTATGAATTGCATAAATAATATAATATACCTTTTGTCAAAACATTCCTGTCCATGCATATCCAAGAAGATTTGCAATTCCTGTTTCTCCTTCTGCAAATTCTCAATCTGTAACAAATTTTCTAAATTTCATAAATAGTTCATCATATAAGGGTATCTGGGATTAACCAAAGATCATTACGCTCGCTCTTCAAAAAAAAAAAAAAAACACCCACGAACCATGGTAAATTAATCTTAGGAGAGAATGAAACGTACCAATGCTTTAAGGGACTTGATCTCTGCCGCTTGTTCTGCACAGTTTTCTGATAAGCTCTCGTGTTCAGCCGTCTACAAGCAATAAAAGGGTTTGTACCTTCAGAAGAAATGGGGGGCAGTAAAGACAACAAGGATATCATAGATGTAGTGATCAGGAACTAAATTACTTAAAAGCAATTGAACAAACAACTCTAAAAGATAGACATGGTTATAATTCAGAACTTGCCAGACTCTAAAACATATCATATTCTAGTATCATAGAAACCCTATTCATATCTTTCAATTGAAACTTAAATCATAAGTTAGAGATGCATATTTGCGACATAGCATTATCAAGGAAATTTAAATTACAGAAATGAAAGGAGTATCAGATAAACAAGCACCTTTGCGCTCAGTAAAGCTTTCAGGGAATATGCTTCTTCACGGAGAGATAGAGCTTCATGAGCTGTGTCCTTCCACCTGTTCAACTGGGCTTCCATCATATCCATTTCTTTGGACAAAGCTGATGCCATTACCTGAAACTCGTCTTTTATGTCCTTTTTACCTGAAATAATCAACACCGCAGGACAGATTTGTAATCATAAATATTTAGTCCCTCTTTTGTTTTGCTTTTTTTAATGTCAGAATCATCTAAGTACATTGATAAATAAGCTAAAAGAACTATCATTGCTACCTGAATCCTGTTCAGCTTCTTCCAATTTTATTTCAATATCATTTCTTTCTATAATACACTTCTGCAGCTGAATCTGTAGCTCTTCAATCTTGGTCTCAGATTTGCTAACTGCAGTTCTTGTAGCATCAGCTGACTCTGCTTTTGCACTTAATTCTTTCTCTCTTCGCGACATATAATTCCTGTCAGACTGAAACATTGAACTGTTTAACGGAGTCTGAATCAAGGTACCAAAACTGAAACACGAGCACCACAAACATATACAACCAACTTTACCTGGAATGAATCTATTAATCCTTTGTAGCGATCCACTTCAGCATTACAATGTACGAGCCGATCATTCAATAAATGGTACGGTCTAGATAAAAGAACGAATTTGTCATCCTTCAGTTCATTCTGTGAAATTGTGGTTTAACGAAAGTTAAGAAATATCAGAGTAAATATACCATACACTGAAACTAGCAAACTTTGCATAGTCTCTAAGAAATGACTAGAATCAACACTGAGATAAAACTTAATATCAACCTCGAGATCTTGCAATTGTTTGGACAGCGTTAAATTATCTTCCTGTGCCTCCTGGAGCTCTGAAAGACGGGTAGCTGCAAGCTCCTATATGAACGAAAATCTTGATCATTTTTATGAACAGCTAATAAACATCCAAACCATACTATTGAGTCTAGAATTAAAAACGTACGAACAAAGAACCATGTCCAAAAAGAGATGATATAAAAAGTGCAAAATAAAAACCACTACCACCACAAACAACACCAACCAAGCATTTAGTCCCAAACAAGTTGGGTTAGGCTAGAAATGAAACCCATATCAAAATAAAACCACCATGTACATATAAATACCTTAACTTCCTCAATTCTCGATTTCAATTCTTTGAGCCCTGGAGTCTTATCTGAAGACTGTTCAGGTGATGCACTTCCATTTCCAGTAAGCATGACCGGAACACGCAATCCAGATGAACCACTAGTTTGAATTTTCATATTGATTAACTTCCTTCTACTCTCCTCAACTTCTGCCATGCTTTCATCCAGCTCGCCTTTGGGGGAAAAAAAACATGAAACGAAAACTACATTAAACAGACAGGTACAAGAAAGTTAATTACTCTACAGGGGATATACTTTGACACATGAGAGATAGTATAGTTATATTAAATTACTGGACAGGATGGATGAGTGCCTTGTGGTGCAAATAGGTCAAAACACAGATTTTGGATCCATAGGTTACTATCTACAGGAGCTATACTTACTGAATGTATGAAAAATCTAAGCAACCAATTGCCCAGAATCCAAACTATAATGTCTCCTAATAAACTATGTATACATATTTTTTGGATTGTGTCATGTTAGCGTAAAAGATTTTCTTCAAGTCATCATCACAAGCAATAAATTCCCAAACAACCTGGATAATGAGGCAGGTTCATGTGTTCAATTGTACCCATAATAGATTCAAGGGGTAAAGAATACATGAAGGTGTAAAAGTTGAGCACAAGTTCAACATGGAAAACATCCATCTCACACACAAAAGCTGAGCTCCCTACTAAATATAAAAGGATAACTACACATTAATATTCAAATAAGAAAATAATACAATGGATATACACATAAGGATCAACTTAGCCACAATACTTGATGTTTCAATACCTGCAATGCGTTTTATTTCCAACTGATCCGTCAAATGACTTGTAATATATGTTTGTATCTCATCTGCATACTCTTTATGCTTCAAGTTGAGAATGTCAATTGCCTCACTCATTGTGTTGATCTCTTCTCTCATCAAATCATCAAGCTTATGCTGCTGGATAATAGCATCTAAAGACACCAACTAGTCAATGTTACAACACATCTAGTAGAGAATTTCCATAGTAACATCACAAAGGATGAAATGCAGAAAGAGTTTTTGCCCCTTTACTAAAAAGACCAAGACAACTGATCTGAACAGAATAGTAGTAGTTATAACAAGGTTCCTACTGACCTTCTTCAGAAAGGCTTCCAGATAGGGATAATTCTAAAGCCTCTGTTTGAGCTCTCTGATGATTAATGGTATCTTCTAGGTACTTCATCAAACTCATAGTAGATGAACGCCGTACGGAAAGTGCTTCTTGGACATATTTTGTAATTCCATTACCTCCACTATGTTCAGTTGGGCCTGATTCTAGAAGTATATAAAGAAATTTATCCTCTGAAGGACATGATGCAACTGAACCTAGAAAAAAAAGTCATCAAATGCAAATTATTGTTACAAATATGGGAGAAAGATATTATCTTCTCTTAAAATAGCCATACAAGCGGAAATACGGGAAAGATTGTGATTCAACCTTTCGTTTGTTCTGCGTGATCTAAAGCTTTTAAACCATCATGAATACGACCAGCTCGAACTCCAAGCAAAACTAAATCGTCAACTAACTAGAATTGCCAAGGAAATAAAAATAAGAAACTTGGAGGAGAAGCAAGAAGAGGAAGTACACCAGTACAAACAGAATCAGAAAACTCACCTGATTCCAAAGTCTGTTAACTTTAATCAATTTATCATCATAAGATGTTTGCTTCTCTTTTAAATTTTTGAATTTCCCCTCTGGAGCATGCAACTCGTGTTTGTGGGAATCTAACTGCTGTATGAGCTTCTGATTCTCACATTGAAGAGCGGCTGCATCAATCTGTGAAGATAAGAACACAATATCGACATTTAAGGTTACACAAGTTCAAGTTATTAGAGGACAAAATTGATACACAAATATCACAGAAAACAAATAGGCTAGAGTAAGAAAGGCTAATTTGAAACGTAGAGAAATATCGCACACCATAAGGACACAATTTAATGTACACCAACCACCTTCTCATCATAAAAGTGATCAATTTTAAGGTAATTGACAATCAGTAATTCGTTACTGATTACCTCAATGGATGAATCATGTCTGTTTTCAAAAAGACAAGATGCCATATCTTTCATAATATAACAGTATCATAACCCTGATATATGATTATTGTCTAGAAAAATTACAATAATTCTAAACTTTCTGATATCCAATACTGAGAAACTAAGCACCAAATTTTAACATATCTATCATCTACGGTACTTTCAATGGAAATTGATTCGAAGCAACAAAACCTTAATAAATTTCAGGGTTCTGGTTGTTGTATTTCTGAGAAACTAAGCACCGAATTTCAACATATCTATCATCTTGGGTATTTTCATTTTCAATGGAAATTGATTCGAAGCAACAAAACCTTAATATAGAACAGCAAATTTCAGGGTTCTGGTTGTTATATTGCATAAGTTGTAAATATTAATAACAAAAATTATACAAACGTGATTCATTGAATAACATACACCAATTAAGGTGAAACAATATGAATTTGAATTATTTTTCTTAAAAATTACGGTTCTTTCATCAGGTGAAGTAGGTGAGCTCCAAGCCATGGCGGATGCAACAGAGTCAATATGACGCCTTTTCTTATCAGGCTCCTCAGCGTCAGAGTTCTCCATCAATAAACCCTTGCCACTGTTGGCACCATTAAAAATCAAGTAAAACCAACCCTAATATTTTTATTTATTTATAACCCTAATTTTTTCTGATTGAGAAGTTATTATTCCTACGGGAGCAACTGTAAAACCCTAATATCTCTGTGGAGTAGACTCACACAGAGACGGAGAGAGAGAAGAGTACTTTTGAGAACAACAATTTGAAATTCCTTTTGGAAGAGAAGAGGAAGAAAATAAAATGAGAAAAGGAGAGAAGAGAACATTAAAAAATAAAAAACCCAGTTCCTCAACGTTTAGGAAGAGTGTGCATAGTTTCGAGAGAATGATACGAAACAAGCATCTGATGCAACCCAGCAGCTCCCGGATGGAGATAGACCAACCAGCCCCAAACATGTTTCCCATGAAGATAATGAGCTGGAACTGTAGAGGCGCTGGTAAGCCTTCTTTTACCAGGGTGGCTAAGGACCTACTGCGTACTCATAAGCCCACTATATGTGCAATTTATGAAACCAGGCTGGATGAAGCTACCTCTCTCCATATCATTCAGGGATTAGGTTATACTAAATGTCTCTGTGTAGCTTCTGCTGGTTTTTCAGGAGGACTTTGGCTGTTATGGTATGAATCTGAGGTGGTTGTGGATGCTACGTCTGTCAGTCGCAATGCGATTCATGTTGTAGTTACTCCAAAACTTGGTGACCCTTGGATTCTATCTTCGGTGTATGCCAACCCGATTTCTCCACTTCGAAAACGAACATGGGATGAGATGGAAAGTGTTGCCGCTATTGATAGTCCATATGTGGCTATGGGAGACTTCAATGCTATCACTTCTGCATCGGAGAAAAGGGGAGGTTTGTGTCCTTCTCTTTCTCAACTTAGAGATTTTACTTCCATGATTTCTGCTTGTGGTTTAATAGACATTGATGCCATAGGACCCAAATATACTTGGACAAACAAACAACTCAATACGGCTAATATTCAAGAACGGCTGGATCGTGTTCTGGTTAATGAGAAATGGCGCATCTTGTACCCTAATGCTCAGGTATCTCATCTTAGCCATTTTAATTCAGATCATAGAGTTATTATGTTAGATTTACAGCCAATAAAGAAGTATAAACCTCGTCCTTGGAGACTAGAAGCTATGTGGTTAGAGGATGAACGGTTTAAGTCTTTGGTCTCTCAAGTATGGCGCCTTCGCTGTCCTTCGCACATCAAACATTTTCTTTGGACTTTGGCTCATAGAAGAGTTTTGGTTAGACACAATCTCTGTAAGAGAGGCCTAAACATAACTGAATCATGCCCCATATGTTACCAACATCCAGAAACTCTTGAGCATCTGTTTTTGGAATGCGCTCCTATTAAGAACATTTGGGATAAAATGTCTAGTCAATGGGGTTATGGTATTCCTTGTGCGCACATTGATTTGGAATGGATCTGTAGGTCTTCCTCTCACAAGATGCAGGGTCTCCCTTATGGGATAATGCCTTTTCTACTTTGGCAAATTTGGACTATGCGCAAAAGGCGGTAGTGTTTCGAATCAAGTTTTCAATTCGACTTGGTTTTACATCAAGCTATTTGCAAGGCCACGGAATTTATAGCAACCAATGATCTTCCTCTCAAAAGTCTTCATCCCAAAGAATATTTTGGTTGGGAATTTCCACGCACAACTTTTGTAAACCGAATATTGATGGTGCATCTAATGATTCCCTTGATGCAGTGGGGAGGCGTCATTAGAAATAATGATGGCTCGTTAAGTAGCGACCTTCTCTAAACACATCTACAAGAATGGAAGCAATACGGCCCCGAACTTCGCGCTCTCAAATTTGGTTTGGAAATGGCAAATCATCTAGATTTCTCGTTCGGAAGTAGTTAGTGACTCTACATATATCCTAGGCTTAGTCAATGGGTCTTGTGATATTCCTTGGTTTTTTGTAAACATTCTCAAGGATATACATGCACTTAGTAATGTTTTTAGACATAACCTTCCAACATCACTATAGGAAGGTAATTTTTTGTAGCCGATAAACTAGCCAAGAATGTTGTTTCTATTGGAACCGATCAAACTTGGTTTCTACATCCACCTTGTTTTCTGTATAACCTTTTGTATGAAGATCTGGTGGGGAGAGCCTTCCCCCGTGTTGTAAGGTTCACTTAGTCTTTTGTAAATAAATTTTGTTTACCAAAAAAAAAAAAAAAAAAAAAAGTGTGCATAGTTATGTTTCGGAGACATGCTACTACTATTAATCTCGAAACCTATTATAGGGGCTCCAAGAAAAGAGTTTTGAGGGCTCCTAAAGATTCAAATATCCTATAATGAAGATAAAGGGACATAATTCATAAGAAAAATACTAAAATATCCTTAACCTATTAAATATTGAAAACCTAAAACTAATTTGTTTTCATTCCTCTCATTTAATTCTTCAATTTTCTTCTTCCCATCACCTCCATCGCATATTTCTTCGATTAATCGTCAATTCTCAAAATAATTCATTATCGATTAACACCATTTAATCCACCCACAATGACTTCAATAAGGTAAAAATCAAAAACCCATCTTATTTAATTGGTTTCAATGCATGGATAAGCGGAATTGATCGAATTGGGTTTTTGAAAAAACAGTTTCAGAACTGTCTACGGTCGGGAAAATTCATATTCCCCACCGTAGACTGTCTACGGTTGCGAAATATGAATTTTCCCAACCGTAGACAGTACTGAGACTGTTTTTTTCAAAAATAAGTGATGGGTTTTCTTAGTTTTTTCTTTTTATGATCGTCATCTTCATCACGACGGAGAAGAAGAAGAGAGAAAGAAAAATAATAGGTTTTTTTTTTTTATGATGATCATCATCTTCATCATGATTTATGAATAAAAAGAGAAAGAAAAGATAATAAATTTAATTTTATAATTCATGGAGGGTATTTTAGCCATTACAACAAATAGTTAGATATGGGGTTTTGTTGATTACTATTTCATATCCCGATTTTGTCATCTTGTGAGCCCTCAAAACCAAATATTTGGAGCCCCTATAATAGGTTTCTTAATCTCTACCGCTACCCTTTTCATCATTTATTTTACTCCTCTGTTTCAAAGAAAAAAAATGATACAGTACTTTTTTTTTTTTTTTTTTTGATTTAGCCTATGTCAAGGCAAAATTAAAAAAAAATGGAAGTACAGGGACAGTTTAACCAATTGGTGTTTCCTCTGTGCCCTCCAATCATCAAAAAAAATAAAATAATAACAATTGGACATTAAGGTGGTTTCTTTAACCCGGCTAAATTGGGCCTATGCCACTTAATTGGGGCCTATGGATTTTTTCATACACCCCATAGATAATGATAAGGGGTGTCTAAGTTTGATGAAACTACCATTTTACCCTCTATGAAATTTTAATACTACCAATTTATCCTCATTAAATCCTAATAAAAAAAGAAAAGAAAAAAAACTAAATCAAATCAAAATCACTTCCATTCTCATTTCCATCAAAATTAAGAATTTAAAATCAAAAACATTGTTGATAATCACTAAATTCACTAAAATAGATAATTTTTTGTTTTAGCTCGAATCAAGTACTTTTCTATTAACCCAATCCCCTAGAGTAGGTTTCAATAACATGTAATCACTCAAACAATCCAATTTTTTTAAATCAAAGTTTTTTTGGTTTTACAATCGGTCTACGTCAATCCATTTGTAAACCGATTTCATTTAGAAACGTTGTTGTTTATGCCCACAAAGACCGATTGTCCCGGATGGCATTCTGCCGGAGGGAAATTGAACCAAAATCGGTCTACGTTAATGCCCATAGCCCGCTTTTGGTATGGAAGAGATAATTGTTTTCCTGTGTTTTTTTTTTTTTTGTTATAATCTACATACACGATACATATATAAAAACCGATTCTAAAGAAGAAAAGTTTTGTAACTTTAAGAATCGGATTACATGTATATATATGTAATCCGATTGTTATGAAAAAAATTTCTATAACTTTAAGAATCGGTTTACATGTGCATTACAAAAGCCCGATTTTAGAAATCGGTTTATGTGGGTATTGATCAAACTCCGATTCTGGGTTTACATCGTAACTTACAGAAAACCCAACCCAGAATCGGTTTACAAATGCACTAACATAAACCGATTCTGGATCGAGTCTTTTGAAAAAAAAAATTAAAATTTTTACAAGTGGTGAGTCATAGTTAATCCAAGAATTAACTTGATTAAAAACTTTTTAATTTTTCGAATTAACACTAATTGAACAAGGGCATATGAGGCATTAACAAATATAGTGGATAAGGGGTTTCCATGAATTACTTCTTAATGACCCTATTTTGTCATGTAGCTATAGGCCCCAATTAAGTAGGCCCCAATTTAGCCAGGTTCTTTAACAGGGTTTCTCTTTTTCTCCCAGAGTCTTTAGTTTATCTTTCTCTTTCTCTTAAATTTCTTTTGCCCTCTCTGAGTAGCAGTGTTTTTCTTTCAACGGTGTCTTTTGGAATTTCTTTGATTTTATGTGTTAATTTAGGGGATATTTAATGTTTGGTACTTGGTAAATGTCCAACACATTGATTTGATACCCAACATTTGAAAATTTAAGAGTTGGTACCTGGATTCGCCGTTGATCGTTAAAGTCAATGTTTGACCATCAAAAAAAAAATATTTAATTTAATTTTTAGTAAAAAAAAACTTGACATTACCAATTTACCCCTTACAAAAACCCTAAAGTTTCTTCTCCTTTCTCCCTTACTCCCTAATGTACCGCCATCTACCGAGTTTTGCATAGTGCATAATCGGAGATTTGTATGAGTGTTGGGGATATAGATTAGTATGATTGTTCGTATCAATCGAAAAATATTGATCCTTGAACAAAAAAATACCAAATAAAAAGAAGAATAAATCATTTCAATCTATTCAATGAACTTTAGGTAGTGCGACCGCTTTATTACTTGCGACTAGATATGGAGGTTGGATCGTATATAAATGTGAAACAGATTGATTGATGCTAGAGCAAGATGGACTAATTTTTTCACCCTCAAGTTGACAATGAAATCAAAATAAGTGAAATCATGATTGATGGCGTATCGATGAGTATTGGTCTTTGAATGAATGAGATCAATTTTGTTTTGTGGATTATGCAATGAATAGGAATTTGGGTTCAAATTGTAACAGAATTTTGATGTGAGAAATCATTTCAAGAAGAGGTTGTCGTGGTTTCATGGATTGAGTTGTTGGGATGTTGGATCGATTTTATGTAATATTCTCTGCTACACCACCTCCGTAACATCATGATTGAATTTTTCACTTTTTTTCTATTATTTACGGTTTGATTGAATTTGGTCAATAATTGTGTATGATCATCATGGACATACGATGTGATTAGTAAATCCATTGGTATCGAGCGTTTATAGAAATTTGAAGGAGTTGATTGGGATCTAGATCGAGTGCTTGCGGGGGTTCGAAGGAGGAGGTGGTGGATGAAGATCGTTGTTTTTTCTTTAGGGGTAAAATTGTAAGATCAAATAATACTTTAATGCAAATTAGAAAACAAAAATAAATGGTGGTCAAATGTTGACTTTGACGGTCAACGGCTAATCTAGGTACCAACCATTAATATTTTGAATGATGGGTACCAAAGTAATGTGGTGGTCATTTGCCGGGTACCAAACATTAAATATCCCTTAATTTAGTTCTCGTTTTGAGCTTTGTCAGCTTATTTTCTCCAGCTTTGTCAGCTTTTTTCTGTGTTAATCTCGATGTCTCTGTGATTTTGAAGTTTTTCTTGTACTTCTTAGTTTTCATGTTCTTTGGATTAGACCAGTGTTGTTACTAGAAGATTCATCATTGACTTTTCCGTCGTCACTGAATCGTTTCTATCTCTCGCTTGACCAAGAAATCTCCATTTCCATATTCGCCTTTTTTTTTTTTCTCGTATACTAAAAGAAATTGATGGTCCCGTAATTGGTGCTACAGGGTCGGCAAATCATAAACTATTATTTTGTTCTTTAGTCATTATAGTATTCCTAGCCTCTCTAGATCTTTAACATAATTTATTCGTCATAATGTCGTTGTCCGTCTATTTTCATTTTCTAGTTTATCAAATTTACTAGTTTTTTCAGCATTTATATAACCTAAGTTTTTCAGTGGTTTAAACCATATCCTGAATCTGTGTGTTTCCTTGTTGTGGTTGTCAGTTTCATCTTTAAGTACCCAGCCTTGTTGTATTCCTCTACCTGTGAAGTCTCACTCATTGCTCTTCAAGTCCTTAGTTTTGTCCAGTTGTGTAATTCTATTACCATTATTCCGATAAATTTTTTGGTCTCCTCTTTTCCTAAAGATTTGTACATTTTAATCTACTCATATTCCTTCCCTTTCAAATTCCTAGTAGATAGATTTAATAGTCTTAACCCCTATTCTAGTGACATTATGAAAATTCTCTCTTGGAACGTCCAAGAAATTGGACCTCCAATTACTCAAGATCACTTCAACCACCTCAATAAATTTTATGAGCGGACATAATCTTCCTTGTCGAGACAAAGCACCGTTGTCTCGAATGGAACTTTTCTTGAAAAATCCCAATTTGTTGATTGGTTTATAGTACTGGTCCGTGGGAATTGCAAAATGGCTAGCAATAGCGTGGCACAACAACATAGGAAATGCATCTAATTTCATCAAACCTAAATGTGTGCCACTTTGAAACAAAAATTGGAATAACCGAGGCGCTAATTACTTGTGTTTATGGTGCAATTGAGCCGGAAGCAATATTTGAACAATGGTCGTATATTTCTAACATTGCTCAACAGTCAACAAACCTTGTTGCTAATTGGCGACTTAAATGTTATTCTAGACCCGGATGAAAAACAAGGTGGAAATGAAACAAGTTCAAGTAGCAAATCTTTCATACTACTGAGACAATTGATTCTTTGGGACTTCAATATGCGAGTACGAAGGAGCGCCATTCACATGGTCAAATAATAGAGAAGGTGATGCCAATATATGTGAAAGAATCGACGAGCTTTTTAACAACCTTCCAATGGACACAAAATTTTCCCGAGACACAAAGGTGAGTCATTCACCTAGAGTTGGTTCTCGATCATACGCGCTCCTTCTTGATTCAAATCCGTAAAACAAAAATTACAAAAACCATTTAGATGCATTAGATCTTGGTTGTCACATCCTACTTTAACTTCGATAGTTTCCAACTCTTGGAATTATCACTCTAGTACTACCCGCAGACAGAACATCTATTCGAAGCTTAAACTATTATCCTCGGATTTATCTCAATGGAATTCAAATATGTTTGGAAATATCCGTAAAAATATTAAATCCCTAAATAATAGGATTGAAAGCCTACATAGATGTGGAAATTTAGAAAATCTAGGTAAAATTAGACACCTCCAAGCGGAATTAGGAAAATGGTACAAAAATCAAAAATGATTACTATCATCAAATTTCAAGAGACAAATTTTTCAAGGAATTTGACCAAAACACCTAAATACTTACATGATATAGCTTCCAATAGGAAAAGAATCAATTCTATAAACTCTCTTAGAAGAACCATCGGGTCTTTGGATTTCTGATAGAGATCAAATCAATACCCTTCCCCTAAACCATTTTACTCGGGATAGGCACATCGCATAAAACAACTCGGTGGAAGACTTATCAATTTTTATTGAACCTTGTATCTTTGAGGTCGAAAATTCATCGTTAATTGCTATTCCTTCAAAAGAAGAAATTTGGAATACAATTTCCAAAATGAACCAAGAGGGGAGCTCCAGACCAGATGGATTTCAACCAGGATTCCTTAAAGCTAACTGGGATATAATGGGCCCGATATAATCTATACAATTCAAGAATTTTTTAAAACTGGAAACCTAAACCCATAATTAAATCATTCCTTCGCAACCCTGATTCCTAAAATAGCCACCCACAAATTCCAGCAGATTTTAGGCCCATCAGCTTGAGTAACACAATATACAAGATCATATCCAAGATTCTAGCTAACAGTGCTAAAACCTATCTTAAACAAGATAATATCCCCAATCAATCGCTTTTCTTTCGGGAGACTAATCGCGGATAACATTATCATTGCACATGAGCTTATTCACTATATGAAAAACTAAAAAGCTACAAAAGGAAAATCGCTTTAAAATTAGACCTCTCAAAAGCCTTTGACAGAGTAGGGTGGAATTTCAACAAATCGGCTCTATCAAACCGCTTGGTTTTGGTCATTCGTGGTTAACTTCATAATGCAATGCATTTCAACCACTTCATTTTCTATCCTTCTAAATGGCTCTCCAGTCCAAATTTTCCACTTCTAGAGGCCTAAGACAGGGGTGACACGCTTTCACCATACCTATTCTTAATATGCATGGAGATTCTTTCTAGACTCCTAGAAAAGCAGCTTCCAAAAAGAATATTTGGGCCTCAAGGTAAATAAAGATGCCCCGAATATTTCGCACCTTTTCTTCGCAGATGACTCGCTTTTTATTCACAAGAGCTAACCTTTTAGGCAAAAACCCGTTAGATATTCTATCAAGATTTAGCGAGATTACGGGTCGATGGTAAACCTCCAAAAATCCTGGGATCTATTTCAGTTCCTAGAATTCACCTAAACATGGGAAAATCATTACAGATTCTAAAAGTTCCTTTAATGACAAAAAATGATAGATATCTTGGAACCCCTCTTTTCTTTGATTAAAATAAAAAAGAAAATTTTGAACCCCCGCTACAAAAATACTATGCCACTCTTCAAGGTTGGAAATCTAAGTTACTCTCAAGATGGGTAGAACAATTCTAATAAAGTCCATCCTTCAAGGCTTTCCCACTTACCGACATGCAAGTGCTTTCCTCAAAGAAACGCTAGATCAAATGACATTATCCAAAGAGACTTTTGGTGGAATAAAAATAAACCTAAGAGAAGAGGGGATACATAAAAGCCCTGGATCAAAGATATGCAAGCCTATTTCTCAAGGGGTCTAGGCATCAAGAATCCACACCAATTTAACATAGCTCTCCTAACCAAACTAGCCATCCATCACATTTCGTATCAAGATCAACTTTGGGTTCAACTTCAAAGAAAAATACTTCCCAAACTCTCATCCTCTCTTTGAATTCTCTAGGTCCTAAATTATCATGGATTTGGACTAGCATAAAAAAGGGCTGGAGCTCATTAAAGGTAATTTTGTCTGGCAAGTAAAAAATTGAGCTTCTACAAAAAATTGGGAAGACAAATGGGTGCCTAATACATATATTATTCAAAAACCCATTAATATTCAAGATCATGTTCCGCAAAGGGTAAATGAGTTGATAACTCCGAAGATATTTGGGATCAAGACAAGAACAAGACTCAAGATGGCAACATCAATACCTACTTTGAACCAGATATATAAAAGCTAAGATTCTATCCATTACTCCAAAAGACAAGAACAAGACAAAATAAGATGGCAACATCATCCCTAGAATCTTCTCGCAAAAATGTGTATAACTTTTCATAAATCAAAACCAAGAAGACAATAGCTTCAAATACCTTTCCATGGCAAAAATTATGGAAGATACAAGTAATTCCGAGAATCAAATTATTTTTCCGGGAAATTAGCTCAAAAAGCCCTCCCAACAAATTCAAGACTCCTGAGCTCATAAACACATAGTGCCCAATGTGCGATCTGGCAGAGCAAGAATCGTACAACACTTATTTAGGTTTTTCCCATTTGCAAGAGCTATTTGGTTTGGTCTCTCTCTTGAACAAGAATACAAGAATTGGTTCGAACTCCATAGTTAATTGGATAAATAAGTGGATCACTGATCAAGAATGAAAAAGACGAGGGTACCCAAATATACCTCAATCTTAAAAATTCCAATAAGTCCTTTCTCCGAAAATTGCTATGGACTAGTCGAGACAATCTTCGGTTTATCTTCGTGTGAAGTACGGATGATCGAGACAATACGACAACAAGATAACTTTTCGACTAATCAAGATCGAGACAATACAACAACGACTTGATAATAGATTCACCCAAACACAATGAGCAAATATCAATAGGAATTATCGTTTGTATATTTTACTTCTAATTATAATAAAAACATTTATAATTGCAAATAAAAGAAAGTTTTGTTAACGATGGTAAACCCCCGGACCTTATCCCTTGAATACTTTCAGATTAAATGATAGGTGTAAAACACCTAAAATCAGTAGTTACGCTTTTGTTATTTTTCTTGTAAAAGATAAAGCCATTTATAAAGGTACGGATATTCCGAGAAAAAGAAGTAATTCACCAAGAATGACCGCGTAGCAATAATCCCTTCGTGGAATTTCATATCACCAGATTCGTACTTCACCTGTGGCATGATTTGACTGAAAAGCATTTTATGAGTAACATGAACCTCCAAGCACTATAATGAATCATTATCGCGGGTGGCATGGACCGAGTGTTACCTATATATAGAGTAACACGAACTCCAAGCACTATAATGAAACCATGTACGAAATACCCGTACATGTGCCGATGCCCTAGCCCCTCTCGTGGTTATATTAGCCTGAATGGAGCTCCCTCTTGCAAAGGTATTAGCCCGATTGAGCCCCTCCTTGACCAGGTTGATGGATTACCATCCAACTCCATAAGCATCCATGATCAATCTCCACCACCTCAGATGGAATACCCACCTGGGCCGATATGATCTCGATTGCGCCTATCCACTCCATAAGCATGATTGGGTGACTACAGTATCAATTCCATCACCCTAAGCATGGTATGGAA
Source organism: Papaver armeniacum (assembly GCA_023531295.1). Lineage (NCBI taxonomy): Eukaryota > Viridiplantae > Streptophyta > Magnoliopsida > Ranunculales > Papaveraceae > Papaver > Papaver armeniacum. The sequence goes on along the minus strand of JAJJWW010016411.1, from coordinate 9,033 downwards.
TACCCACGGCTTAGCTTGCCGTATGATTCGATCGCACCATCCAACTCCACAAGCATGATTGATGACTACATATCAATTCCATCACCCCTGGGTGTATGGAATACACACTACCACCCCGCATGGCCCTAATATCGGCTTTGCTTGCCAAGAAACCGCCCATACTAAGCATTATGGGCTTTAAAACCCTAAATTAGGGTTCATGATATTACATGTGCCAGAAACGGCCTCAACCATCCATCTTCGCAGTGTATAGATGGAGGGGTGTAGATGCAGCACTAAAGGGCCCGTGAGCATGTCGACACAATCACCATGTGACCGCCTACACACTTGACCAATTTGGCCAAAACCAACCATGGCTGGTTACACAAATTCGGCCCCGCCCAAAAGCATGGTCGCGGCTTTGAAAGCCAAAATTAGGGTTTCCAAGTCATCACGCGCGCGTCCATCTTCTCCTAGCATTTAATGGAGGGTCACAGATTGATTAACTAAGGCTTGGCCATACCAAAGATGACCACCGTGGCCCATCTACCTCCCTTCTTGGGCCGGGCCAAGGCATACCATGCCCGGCTAATCCAAAACGCCCGACCAAACTCACGCGGTTACATCTCCCAAATCCTAAATCGATCTCACCGCTCAACTTCACCTGGATGATTTGAGGGCTTAGATCACGTTTTCATGGGATAACTGTGCATAGGTGTGAACACTAGCCTACCGCCTACACGCTGGCATGATCGACCAAGACCGACCAAGATGGGTCGGTCTTGGAACGCACGCCCAAACTTGGGATGTCAGTGCGGTTTCCAACTCCTTGCGGCAAGGGATTTCGTCGCAAACCGATCTCAACCACTCCTCTTGACTGGCCAACCGAGTGGCCTAGATTGCATCTTCATGAGACTGAGACATGGACGTGTACACCATCATGCCGTCAACACGCATGTATGGTCGGTCCTCTACAAATATCCTTCCCATGCTTGGTTTCGACTAAGTCAAGAGTGATGCTTGCGCACCTCTTTAAAAACCCCCGATTTCATCACCGGCCGCAGATGAAAGGTCTCAAACATCATCTCATCCGTCCGACTTCACCAGCCTTGCTATACAACTCCTCGGTTTCTTCAGAGTTATTTGGTTAGTGGGAGGAGTCACTACCTACTACTTTACCACAACGTAACGCACACTCCGCATAGAATACACACGATACTTCACAAGTATCGGTTTCCTAATAACGCAGCTTATTCAATCCGCATTTACATGTTATCTTCCGTGGGATCCACGATCCATCTCCGTATATCAATCATGTCACAAATCGGGGATACTTATCGGGGTATTGGTTCAAGTACGTTTATGGCGGCACATGCAACGCGCTAATACAAGAACGTTGTAGGAAGTCGCGGACTTAAAATGAAATGAAAAGTGGGCAAGATCGTCGTCTGTACCGACACACACTCCACTACCCATCATTCCACTACCTCCACTTCCTACTTGTAAACGTGACGTGGCTCAATGACTTGTATAAATAGGTTCTCCGCCAATTTTCCAACAACAAGACAAGACACTGAGAACAACACAAGTTCGTATTTATTTAAACCATGTTAATACAACATCGTATTCAAACACTCAGCCCCGCTTGCATCAAACTGCAGTTTGCTCATTTCGTTATGTCATATAAGCAAGCTAACACCTTCACAATCTCAACACCTCTTCGCTCCTCCCCTAAGATCAACTCCCATCTCCTTCACTTTCAGGATCAAACAAGTCTGAACGGCCATTTCTTGGTTTAGCCGACTCTGCATGATTGATCTCTCAACCTACATACACTCACTCCAAGAAAGGTATTTGTCAAGGTTTAAATCTTCCTCATCACACCCCAAATTACCACCATAGGAGTAGCCACCTATCAACAATTGGCGACTACAGCCGGGAGATTGATCTCTCGGTTACAAAAATCAATTCTCAATTATTGCCAAACGTATGTATCTTCACCTGAGTCCCAGTGGTCAATATGAGGGGGGATTGCATAGCCGAACATTGGAGGACGCTCGCGAACGCTTGGGATTGCCTGCATGAGCGAGACATTTCGCTAATAACATAGCAAAGACAATTACTGTGGGATGCATCCACTCAGTAAGAAACGGTGAATCCTTAGCCGTGGATCACACCTTTACTGTGGAAAATAAAAAGAGCGCAGAATCGCAGGGGACTTAGGAAAGATGAACAAACAGGTCCAATGACGTATGAGAATCAGACGCACTTCTACTAGAAGAGATTTGTCCGAGCACTACAATGTCTCACGATAAAGAAAGGGAGCTCGCAGCCTATGGAACCGTGTTGAAGATTTATATCTCAAAACCTCGCCGTTTCTAAGACATCGTCCGACCCAGATCAACCTTCAACCGAGTGAAGAAATGCTCGAGGAAGGAGAGATCAATCAAGGGAACGCGTGAGTACAGAGGATGGGAACGCTCAATTCGATCACCTCAGCGATATTACGACACCTTCCACATCACTCCTCTGCCCTAGGCAAGCGATCCAATACGCATGATGACATCCGCAAGTCTTACAACTTCATCTCCTATTCCATCAAGGCTACGAGAGACATTGCAACGCCCGCAGAACGCAGAAAAGCTAGACTCCAAGGTACTTACATTTCTTCTTCAAGGGGGAAGATCTGGAGCTACTAGAGACGTGCAGCAATGGAGAGCCGAAGCTACCCCAGACGGCGCCACCTACTGAAACAAGTAAATGGATCCAGGTACCTCCATTACCATCTGCCTTTCATCACCCTACCCGTGAATGCAACGTTTGAAGCGCATTGTTCAGAGAAGCTCTTTGGTTCACAGATAGCTTGCGAGGATTTTCTTAGAGAGGCTACTCTGGCTTCGATATGGTGAGGCTTCAAAAGGCAAGTAAGTTTTACTCAACAACTTTACAAGAAAGATAGTTTAGAATTCACGGGGACTTAGCATCCCAAAGACGTGAGAAAGAGGCTCAGCCGATCAAACGCCATGTTTGTTTCCATTCGTACCTTTTTACATAACATTTGCAACTCTCATATATGTGAATCATTCCACACCAAGATGCAAACTCTATTTAATATAATCTTTTCAAAAAGTTTGTTCACAAAACTATCTCAAAATAAGCCAATTCAATTTACCTATTCAAAACCGGAAGTCGAAGAAAATCCTCACTATCACTCAAAACATCTAAAAGGAAAAACAAGCTCTGCAGAGCTAAATCTTTCAAGGGAAGTCCTTCAACAAAGAATCTGGTCTTCCTGGGCAAGAGAGGCTTTCATCCTTCGAGGCACACTGTCACTTCCAGCTTCTTAGACAACCTCTCAACCTCTTCTCTCCCCGACGAGCAACACACCGCTTAAGGGACTTCATCATGTAGTTTCTGTGAGCTCCCCTAATCTGGAGAACCCTTTGAAGAACTGGAGCATCAAGCCGACCGCGCAAACACTTCCTGCATGGCACCTCCACCTTCAATCACCTCTTCTAAATGTTTCCACTAAATATAGCGCCATCCTGGATGAAATTCAAAGCTTTCGACGCGTACGACTAATGAAGATTTAATTTCGAGCTTCGTGGTGGTAACATGGCTGTGTTTCTTCCAGATTGCCGTGTACAACTTTTCAAAATGAACCGGGCACACTGAATCTACCAACCAACACATGACCCGGATAAGGGACAAAGAAAGGAGGATCGAACAAAGCCCTGTGCCGCATCACCGGCACTGCTGGACCGCGGAGTCTTGCTGCCTGGGTGTGAGGCCTCGTCGTAAGAAGTCACCACAATAGCTATATGGTCCTGAGCCTGCCTGTGATGGATGCCAAGGGGGAGCTGCCTCACCCGAAGCGGCACCGTCTCTTTTATTCCTTACAGATCTATTTCCCTGGGGTGCGATTTCGCACGACCCCGCGATAAGATCACTAAGGAAAGCGCCCTTGTTCAACTGAGCTCGCACCATCTCTCGGTGGGCTGAAAGGAGCGGTTTCTCCAGATTCTGTTGAAAGCCGCACGCGACTTCTCAAGACAAAGTCCATACCGCTTTACTTCTCAAAGATGAAGGTCCATACCGCCGACTTCTCAGCAAGAAGGTCCGTACTGGCTGACTTCTCAAAGATTTAAGACTAAGACTCGGCCTTCCCAGCTTTGAATGCGTAAACCTTGTGAAGGCATTATCTTTCAAATTCCCCGATTTAAAACAAGGATCGCTTAAGAATTTACACTCGAGAAAATGAAAGAACCGATGGGAGGAGATTTAAATACTCGCATATTGGAAGAATTTGAGGATTACCGACTCCGCATGCTTGCCTTCTCTCTCTTAGGCCTCTCCTACTGGGGACCGCAATCCTCAGCCTTTGTCATTATTGGCTGGAAGTGGCTTCAACTAAATGCTTCATTAAGATGTCGAAGATGGCCTACTACGGGATCTGCCACAACACTTCTTCGAAAATTTCCCCGAAGATCAATAAATGGGCTTGTTTCCCCAAAATTCTTATACCTCGCTTGGCCACTACCGGATTTCTCCCACAGGGCTTAAGGGAAGGCTTACTACTCCTAAGAACACATTGGCGTTAAGAATTTGTGGAAGGAATTTTCCCGAGTCCTGCAAGTGGATCTGATAAATGGGACACCGTCAAATCCTATTCGCGATCACTCCCGCTGATGTTGTACGGAAAGTCACAAAAATTCTCCGCCGAATAGAGACGGACGTATCTCCCGGAATGCAAATACCGCGCAGTAAATGATTTCCTGCATCTCATGGTCTTGACATCCGTGACGCAACATAACGCCAGATCGTCAAAGAAAGGTCTTCGCCGAACGGGAAGGGTGAATCGCCCCTATGTGACGAAAATCTACGGAAGAAATGTTGTCAAATACTTTACAAGTTTCTGCACCCAGCTTTTAGATGGCTCATTCCATCGGAGTATTCTCGAGCGCCGCACAAGCAACGAGAAGGTGCAGTGAGCAGGAGCATAACTCTGGGGTGTTCCTGGCAGAGCGCCCTCAAGAAAATAAGTGAACGTGGCGACTTCACCTTCTTGTACCTGCGAAACATGCATATCCATTGTAAAGCCGGGCCCAGGTGAGAATACAACATCCAAGGAACAATGCACCTAGAGGAAGAATTCACCAAGGCCAAATTTCTTTATAGCAATTTTTTGACAAGGTCACGCCTAATTGTCCTCTTCCTAACCAGTCATCAAATATATCTCTGGATAGCCATAAAGACAGGAACGCGATCAGCCGAGCTCTGCTTTCCAACTCCTCAAGACCACCTCAAAACCCACCAAAAGAAGCATTTCGTGTCTTTTTCTCCTCCTTCTCGATTGTCAAATTCCGCAACCTTTGAAGTATAGCAAGAGAGCACTACTCCTCCTCCGCATCGAGTTCAAGAAAGACTTCCAAAGAACAGTGTGTTCATTAATGCAATGCATAACTTCCAAAGTAATAGTCATCTCTCCCCATCTAGATACGGGGCCGTGAGTGGAAATACGCCACCGAGAAAATGAAGGTGATCAAACCCATGTGTGTCTTCCACTTTGGAGGGTAGCAGATGCCATGACCGTGATCGAGAATTTGTGCTTTGGTCAAATTGTCCTTAATGCCCTTATTACTCAACATGCGTCTCATCCATCCTTCATAAGAACCTGTGGGAGCATGGCAAATCTTGAAGTCAATAGGAGAAGGCGGATATTCTGCCTTGGAGACAAAATCTCATCACTGGCGGGGAAGAAGAAAAAATGGATCAAGATCCATATTTTCCGACCTAAAGCAAGACTATCTTTTATGAGAAGGATGCTTCCTAATATTTGGAAAAGGCGAGGTGAACAACTCATCATTGATGTTCAGATATCTTTTTGAAGCTAATAACACTTCCCCGACTTGGCAAGCTGTATCTTCTTAAGACATATCGACAGAGTTCTTTCACCGTAATGAAATAAAAGACAGGAGTTAGAACTTGTATGAAAGCATATGAGAAGTGTAGTCACACACGGCAAGACACAACTCACACAATGGCCGGGCCCAAACACCATACAAGTTTCACACATGTGAACAAGACCTTACGCTCCGGACATACACTACGGCCCACATTCATCCGCATGCATCATAACGCGATTTTCTTTATTCATGAGAATCGTGTCTACGTATTCAAGCCAAATGGTGGAAAAGCTACATGCACATGTTCATAAAAGGTATTTACCTAACAAACTAGGTTTGACCGATAAAAAAGGAGCGAAACCACTATTGACGGACGGAGCAACTCTAGCAATGGGCAGCGATTGCCCGAATAAGATTGGCGAGAAGCAAGGTTATTGATGAGCACAACACAAAAAAAAAAAATTGGAAAAGAAAGGGGTTTTGTCTCTTTTTTATAGAACAAAAAATTAGAAGAATCCTAATAAGAAGGATTCCTCTTATTTGGTTTCTTTTGATTCAAATACCCAAAGAAAGAAACCTACCCGCCAAAGGATTCCATACAAGCGATTTTACGGGGAAATTAGCGGTCGGCCAAAGACTCTCCTGCAAAACTCCTTTATCCCGTCGTTCTTCAGCATATGTATAAACAATATCTCATGCCTACCACACAACAGTGTAACCATTGTGTGCTAGGCAGGGGACTTAATGTTGATGGTGGATTTTCGCTCAAGGTTAAATTTGTAAAAAACTTAGAAAAATCATGCGCGACATCTTGTAAAAGATAAAGCCATTTATAAGTGTTGGATATTCCTCACTTAATTCACTCCAAGAATGGATCATGTAACAAACAATCCTTCTTGTGAATTTCATATCACCTTGTATTTCCTCTGTATCAGTGTGGCATGACGACTGAGTGTTACTCTATAAGAGTAACATGAACCTCCAAGCACTATAATGAATCATTATCAGTGTGGCATGAGACTGAGTGTTACTCATATATAGAGTAACACGAACCTCCAAGCACTATAATGAAACCATGTACGAAATACCCGTACAGCCGATGCCTCTGTGTGTTATATTAGCCCGAGCCCCTCTCGGTGTTATATTAGCCCGATTGAGCCCCCTCTCGGTGTGTTATATTAGCCTGATTGAAAGCATCCCACTTGACCTCAGATCAGCCTCCGATATGATCTCGATTGGGTACCATCCAACTCCATAAGCATGATTGGGTGACTCTGCATCAATTCCATCACCCTAAGCATGGTATGGAATACCCACGGCCTTAGCTTGCTGTGATATGATTCGGATCGCACCATCCAACTCCACAAGCATGATTGATGACCACGATCAATTCCATCACCCCCAAGGTGTATGGAATACACACTACCGACCCCGCATGGTCGAACCATTGGCTTTGCAGCAAGAAACCGCCCATACCAAGCATTATGGGCGGAAACTTAAATTAGGTTTGCGGTGATATTACATGTGCCGCAAAACGCCTCAACCATCCATCTTCGCAGCATAGATGGAGGGTGTAGATGCAGACTCAAAGGGCCCTGAGCATGTCGACACAATCACCATGTGACCGCCACACACTTGACTAATTTGGCCAAAACCAACCATGGTTGGTTACAACAAATTCTTGGCCCGCCCAAAAAGCATGGTCGCGCGCTTTGAAAGCCAAAATTAGGTTTCAAGTCATCACGCGCGTCCATCTTCTCCTACGAATGGAGGGTCACAGATTGATTAACCAAGGCCGGCCATACCAAAGATGACCACCGTGGGCCCATCTACCTCCTCTTCATGGCTGCAAGGCATACCATGCCCTATTAATCCAAAACGCCTGACCAAACTTCACGCGGTTACATCTCCCAAATCCTAAACCGATCTCGACCGGGCCAACTTCACCTGGGATGATTTGGAGTGGCTTAGATCACGCCATGGGATAATCAGGTATAGGTGTGAACACTAGCCTACCGCCTACACGCTGGGCGGGATCGACCAAGACCGACTAAGATGGGTCGCCTTGGAACGCGCCCAAACTTGGGATGTCATGCGGCTTCCAACTCCTTTGCATCAAGGGATTTCGCCGCAAACCGATCTCAACCACTCCTCTTTGACGGTCAAATTGAGTGGCCTAGATTGCATCTTCATGAGAAAGTGAGACATGGACGTGTACACCATCATGCCGGGCAACACGCATGCCCTATCGGGTCCTCTTCAAAATCCTTCCCATGCTTGGTTTCACCAAGTCAAGAGTGATGCTTGCGCACCTCTTTAAAAACCCTACTTTCATCAACGGTCGCAGATGAGTGTCTCAAACATCATCTCATCCATCCGACCTCACCAGCCTTGGTTATACAACCCTCGTCAGAGTTATTTGTTAGTGAGGAGTCATTACCCATCACTTTACCACACCGTAATGCAAGACCAGATAAATACACACGTATATTCACAAGTATCGACTTTCAATAACGCAGCTTATTCAATTCAACATTACATGCTATCTTTCGTGGATCCACGATCCACATTCCGCATATCAATCATGTCACAAATCGGGGGATACTTACCGGGTATTGGTCTCAAGGTTTACATAAAGGCACAGGCGCAACGCGCCATCACAAGAACGTGTTAGAAGTCATGGACGGTTAGGAGATGAACTGGAAAAAGTGGCAAGACTGGGTCGGTGTTACCGACACACAACTCCACTACTCCATCATTCCACTACTCCACTTCCCTACGGAAACGTGAATGAGGCTCAATGACTTGTATAGCTAGGGTCTCCACTCTATTTCCAACAAAAACAAGGAATAAGACAAGAACAACACAAGTCTGCATTTATTGATAAAACCATGTTAATACAAAAACCGTATCAAACACCCGAGCTTCAGCTGACAACCGTAAGCTTGCTCTATCTTTCAATAAGTCATAGTGCTTTTCAACACCTTCACAATCTCAACACCTTCTTCGCTCCTCCCTAAGATCAACTCCATCTCCTTCACTTTGGTGACTAAAACAAGTCCGAAATGGCCATTTCTCAAGCGAGGGCGGACGGTAATGATTGATCTCTCAACCTACAAGCACTCACTCGCAGCGCATTTGTTGAAGG